>BGNK01000377.1:0-41766 GCA_003297005.1 Symbiodinium sp. clade A Y106 | reverse complement strand
TGGGGGGGGGGGGAGACTTGACTTGGCTGGGTCACAGGCAGTAGCAGTGGTAGCTGCTGAGGTGGTGCCCCAGGAGCCGTGCAGTACCTAGGCTTTGTGCCCGCTGGCCCGACTATGAGAGGCTGAGCGGAAGCCCGGAAGCCCGGAAGCCCGGAAGCTGAGGGCCGAGGGCTCGGCTCCACCAGGTACTTGCAGGGCTGTAGAAAGGGGCGCATGCACTGAACCTGGACGAAGTGGCTGGCCTGAGCGGAGCGGAGCGCTCCGGTTGCGCTTCTCCGGTTCTCAGATCCTCACGGAACGGCCTGCTCGCCGGGCTTCAGGGAAGTGGGCACCTCCCAAAGGGCGCGCGCATTGCTCTGAAACGCCTCGTTCCGGAACCAGTGGCCGCCTCACTGAAGGTCTGGATTCGCATGTAATCCACCTGAGTTCGAGATGACCCCTCGCAGCGAAGTCGTCGCAGTTGCTGACTGATGCTGGCCGCGGAATGTGCCTGCGGAATCTGGACTCGGATGTTGCCAATAGGAGCCTGCGCTTGGCAGGTGAGCCACGGCATGCCACGGCACCCACCGAAAGTCCTTGGCAGAGTTCACAAAGGTAATCGTCAGGCGACCTGTCGCAGCATTGTACCTTCAGGAGCAGCCACTGTGTGACTGTGTTTGCAAGCAAGAGCCAGCGAGAGCACTCTTGCTTCAGCTCCAAGACGAGCTGTGGCGAGGTGTAGAACCTGCAAAATGCCAAGAGAGCCGAGAATCGCGCTGGGCTGGAGCGGCCTGCCCTGCGGCGTGATGCAAAGCTGCGACCACAAGTCCTGAGTTCCAAATCTTCCAATCGGCATTCTCTTTTAAATCCACCGCCGTCGGTGTCCTTGGGGCTCCCTCCAACAGCCGAGGCCGTGCCGTTGCTCCGTACGGGTCCAGCATCTGCACCGCCACCAAACAATCGTCTCACACCCCGCCAGTATCATAGGATACGAGTCACTAGGAGTATCAGCATCATGTCCTTGGAGCTTCAACCGGGAAGGAAGAACCTTCCACTTGCCCCACTTGCCCAGCCTTCCTCGGAGTCTGACGACTCGGACCTGAGTGGTCAGAATCCTTCAGCGGCAGCTCGCAGGTCACAACAGGGTGTCATTGAGCTTTGCACGCCGACGCATCCTGAACCTGTGTCGCAGCATAGCCAGATGCGCAGAGGCAACCGGCCGTTGGGGGCCTTCGGCGAAGCAGGGGAGCTGGCCTTGGGACGGCCTGAGAAGCGACGGTCAAAGGTTGGCGTGCAATGTTAAACTTGGCCGTCCTGGGTCCGGCAGCTCCATGATCCTCCCGTCGCTCTCGGCCTTTCCACGGCCTTCAGCAGAGGAATCTTCCCACAACATCCCGGGCTCCTTTCTTGGCCGTCCCCAAAGGGCCACTGGTCACCACGCCTGGCTTGTACATGCCGCCTTCGCTCTTCGCCGCCTGGAGATCTCAGCACAAGTGCAACCGCATGGGAGCTGGCGAGAGAATGACAAGTTGAATGACGGGGGCCGTAACTTTCTCTCGTGATGTGTCAATGCGAAAATGTTTACAAGACATCCCTCATCCCATCTGCTTTACGACTTTCCGTGCCTGTCTCTCCCCGTCAAGACGAGGGCGATCTCTGGAACAGGGGCGCGGCACGAGCGTCGCGAGGCGAGAGTGAAGACGCCTTTGTGACACCTTTGAGATGATGATGAAACACCAGGACGACCGCGAAGCGGCCGTTTCGGTATCTGTGGCGAGCGGTTTGTACCAGTGTTACACTGCGACGCTGAAGCGGAGCGGGTTGCTCGGGGGTCCCGAAAGATGCATGCCTCATGCCATCTTCTAGCTGACGTCGGAAGGAGACTGACGTTGCTGGCCTCCTCCAGCTCCGCACGTGTGTGCGCCCTGTTCTTGGCCGAGAATTTCAGGCGCTGAACCTGGCAAGACGTCCGCACCCAAGCTGTGGCAACAAAACATCAGGCTGCTGGCCAAAGGATTGTTCTTCTGGACGCTCTCCGCATACCTGGGGCTGGGGGGCTGGGAGCTTTGCCAGGGAATGGCCTGAATCCGAAGACTCCGGAGCTCCCGCGGAGGCATGGGTCTCAGCACCTGGTCCAAGTTCTCCTGCGGGAGGCGGCCCGCGGCCCGTCTCACTCAGGCGCTTCTGAAAACCGCACCTCGTCCCGCGAGAGCTGCAGGAGCTCCACGGCCCGCTGCTGTAGCTCCACGTCGGCATTGTCCTCACGAGGCCGAGGCAAAACAGAGAGAGAGAGAGAGAGCGATGCGCACTCCTGGATCTCCCGTAGGAAGCCCAGCACCTCGCCCTTCAGAGCCTCGTGGTTGGCGTTCAAGACCTTCACTGCGGCGAGGAGGAGGATGGCCTCCACGCGAACACACACACACACACACCCACACGCACACGCACACGCACATGCACATGCACACGCACACGCACACGCACACGCACACGCACATGCACACGCACACGCACATGCACACGCACACGCACACACACACACACAGAGATGCATACAGATGTGGAGGTACCTACAAGGTGAGCGGGTGAGCGGAGCTGTTTTCGGAATGGCCTTGGTTGCGGGCGATCCTCGCTGAAAGTGCCGGTGGAGGGCTTCAAACTTCCTGATCCACATTCCAATTCTAAGCGCTGTGGTTCCGGATCCGGATGCCAACACTCACCTTCCTTTCCAAACCTCTTTTGTTGGCGGATGCTGCGACATCGCCACACCCCGAGCCCCACACGCACGAGGCGTCACGCTCTGCGGGAGCAGGTGCCCAAATTCTCCTATGAGATACCTCGCTGGCAGATGCATAGCAAAGAAGTGCGGAGCAGCGCTCCAAAAGGCAGAGGAAATGAGCTTGCCAAGGAACGCCCCCAGGCGCAAGAGCGTGTCATGGGCCGCGCGCTGACTGGAGAGGTTCTGGTAAGCCTAAGGCTCCACAGGAGCAAAATCTACAGATGCCCAAATATCTACTGTGAGCTGCAGCAGTGCAGGCCTTGCTCGCAGCGTGCCTTCGCAAAGCGTTCTGCTCCTCGGCTGCCGCGATGGCTCCATTTTCTTGCAGCTGCTTCACTCTTGGCCCTCCAAGAGACCGTCACCACATTCCTGTATTGGGAGGAACTGGCACAACTCTGCCATCTTCGTTTAGGGTACTGACTTTTTTTTGACTGGAAACTCAGCAAAGCCGTACAACTCCAAAGACCTAGGCCCTACGACAAACCCGCGACAACCGTTTGGTCCGTCGGAGTGCTGATACGCCGAAGTTTGTGGCGGCCGTTAACCGACACCGCCAGCCGTGCCGCTGGTCTATAAAATCCAACTCATGACTAGGGTGGACTCCACGACCAACCCGTTTAGGGTACTGAATCCGGGACACTGGCAACGCTGCTTTCGAAGCCACAAGACCGGTCTGGGACTTCAGTTTTCGAGGTCGTTTCATGAGGGCAAGTGGAGCACCGCAAGCGTTGAAGCCTTGCTCACCTCTACGTGCCAAAGCAGCCAGGAAAGGCAAGCCCAACTGTAACTCTGCAAAGCCGCCGCAAGTTCCTGGTTGAGAAGCACTCTCAGCCGGGCAAGTATCTAGTGCAAGTGCAGCGCGGCGGGAACCGACGAGAAAAAGAAGGGGAACATGACTGAGAAATAATGCCATGGCCGACACGTGAGTCCAGTTGCAACGTGAAGTGACGGAGTGACGTTGCCGTGCATTGACTCGCTTTGAGCTGGCTTCGGGCTTTGCAGCTGATGTCACCTTCAGGCCGATTTGGTTTCACAAGAGGCCGTTTCCTGGACGCCAGCACCCAAAGTGCATTCTTGTAGGTGCCATCTTGGTCGTGAGGCCCTGGTTGCTCCACATGGTTTTTTGCCATTCCTGCTTCGAGGGCAGAAGGGCTCCGAAGGTTCGATGCTCCCCAAAAGTGCAAGGTGCGCACAGTTGTCCAAAGCCACACTCTCCGAGGAGCTTGCAAAAAAACCCAGAAGCTCGCAGCTGTGGTGTGGAATACTGGGTGTCCCTGCTGCCTCCGAGGGCCCGTCCTCGAAGCCCGTCACAACCTGGAGCACTGCTCCCACTGCACCCACTTACATCCCCGTGTTTTCTCTGGGCCTGCACCACACGATACCAGACATCGTCGGAGACCTGAGCCACAGAGATGGCGCCCCCGGCACGCACAGCTTCTCCACGCATCATTTTCCTACATATGCTAAGTAGAGTGAATGACAAGAGCTGGTCGCTCACCGCATCGGGAGCACTCTCCAGCATTTTGAAGACGACCTTGGCTCAGAAATCTGAAGGCCTGCGGCTGAAGGCCTGTGTCATGGCAAGGCGCATCCACGTACCAGCCGATGTTCTTGGCGTTCTTCTCAGCCAGGATGGCGATCTTAAGGACCAACTCCTAAAGGCAGGAAGCTGAGAGCGTGGAAGAAGGTCGGGGCACGCCGAATCCGACTGCCAGACGGTTTCCTCTTGGAGGAGGTTGTCACTGGACCCCAAAATCTCCAGGAGCTGATCCACGATCTGCTGCCAGTTCTCTGGCCTCCGAGCATCAACGTACGCGTGACCTGCTTTGCAGACGCAAGGCCACTGCGCAGCCTGCAAAGTGCGTAGAGCAAGTTCAACGCCTGAAGCCGCAGGCGCACAAATCTGCGCGGCACCGGTGGCACTTTTGGGCCTTGCCTGTCGGCGGATGGAAATGTCGGTTTCGTGCATCTTATCCAGGATCTGGTTCTTGTACCTGGCCGAGCATCCACTGTCCCACTCCCCGGAAAAGAGATGGGGACTCCCGACCTGTCCAAGTACTCGTGCGTGGACCTCGAAAAATAGAGAAAGGCAGCAAGGCATAGCAAGGCCACGTGGCGGGCCCCGGGCAAGTTGCTCGCCAGCCTGGCCATGGTCTCCAAGCCCAGGTACCTCCGCATCGCTTCGGCAGCCCCTTCCTTCACTCTTTCACTCTTTCACTCTTTCCCTTTCCTGATGTTGGGGTCCGTGGAGGAGAGGAAGATCCCAAGCAGTCCCGCAGCGGTCTTGGTGGTCTCCGGGTCGGCCGTGTCCTCCGATTCTCTGATTTCCCGTCTCGACGAAGTCTCGTCTTTGGGTCCCTTTTGGAGCCTCGAGGTGGATCATGAGGTTCATGGCCTCAGCTCCCAAAGGCTTTCTTGTCCGGGCAAGCTCCGTCTCTCTCCAACCTCGAAGAGGACGGCGTGCTCCGCGTTGGACCGGTTCTGCCGCTCGGCATCGACCTGAGATGGAAGGCAAAAGCGGAGCACAAGCTTGTGCTGAGTTCCTGGTTGTACCCATGGCCTTTGTGCGCCTCTTGCCGGGACCTGACCGCCAAGAAGGCCACAGCGGCAAGGAACAAGGAACCTGCCCAGCGCCAGGCGGGCCAGGCCTGCTTGCAGAGGAGCCGGGCTCCGCTGCGAGGAAGGCTTCGCCAAGATGCTCTGAAGGATCAGGTTCAGCCGATGCCTTTAAAGGCCGGGGTTCAGCTGCTCTAGCCGTTCTAGCCAGGCTCCTCCGGCTCCTCCGGCTCCTCCTTTCTGCCGATTCTCCCGTGTTTTTGTTTAGTTTCTCCCGTTTCTCGGGTTCGGGCAGCAGCTCCGCATCAAAGATGGAAACCGGGAAGAACTGCCTAGGCAGTTTCACAAAGCTGCGCTGCTGCTCCGCCTCCAGTCGGTTACGATTCGCTGGGGGCTGCGCAGGATGCGAAGCAGCTTGCTCTGCAGCCAGGGTGCAGGAACGTGGTAGTACCTCCGAAGAAACACTGCAGCGCTACTCCGCGACTCGTGCTCTGACAACACACATCGGAGCACTCGTAGTGCTCGGGGCAGAGGCCCTGAACCAAGTTGGCCAGGCACTGGCACACGGGCACCACAACGCCCGACCACGCGGGGGCCTCGGGACGGGAAGGGAAGAGTCCGCCGCAGCAGTGCTCGCGGCTGGTTGCGTGCTCTCCGCATCTTTTTCCCGGCTCTTCTGCGCTCCGACTCTCGACGGAGGCCCTCTGGCGGGCTGCCTCGGAAGTCCCAAGTCACAAGTTCCCACACACTAACGCCGCAACGCATCCGCAATGCCATTTCACGCGGGTGTTAGGTGCCGCCTCGGAGACGGCCACCGCCCGCCGGATCAACTCGGCCTCTTTGCACGGGCACAACGCAGCAACGCAGTAGTGCATGCGGCCCTCGCCGGTGCGGCGCTCGGCGCTCGGGCGCGCCTTCCTCTGCTGGAGCTTCTCGCGCGCCGAGGCTTCCTGCACCTCGGTTTCCGTATCCGCGCTCTGAGCATCAAAGGCTTTACTACGCTCCCGCCGCACCCTCCACTCCGCATGCGCCGAGAAACACAGAGCTTCCTGAAAGTGACTTCCAACTGAGACCTGGCAAACCGAGTGAGATTGTTCAAACTAAATAAAAGCTAGGTACAAAAGAACCACCCATTGAGCTCGTATCAGAAGTAGTGCCTTCTAAGCGTTTCAACTGCCTTGGCACAGACTTTGGCTCAGGCTCCTGCCTCTCATCTTCCAACCTCGCCGTGCAGAGTCGCACTCGTGTGCATGGGGATCAAGCGCAATGCGGCATGGCCCTGGACGGCGGCATCACGTGTGCTTTCCATCGTCTTCAAAAGCTTTGCACTCGCCCTCACCGCGCAGTTGACTGGATTGAGTGAGCGAGCGAGTGACGGGAGTGAGGGAGTGAGCGAGGGAGTGAGGAAACAGTTTGACCTCTCCGCCAATCCCTCTTGTCCCGAAGTCCATTCTCTTTCGCTCTTTCCCTGTCTCGGGAACCGTAGCTCCTCTACCATGCAAAAGTCAGCTATACAATCTACACTTACCCGAGCAATCAAGATCAATCACTCTCCCAAGATCCTCACACAGTCAAGCAGACATTCCTTCGTGAGGTCAAACCGTTCATTCCAGTCTTGAACCAAAGCCATTCGGCATTAAGTGCACTCTTGGGCTCATGTCATTCAACAAGGTTGGCACTCACTTTTGCGCAGTTAATCGTAGCTTCCCAGGTGAGCTGCCGAAGAAGAAGCCAACAAGCCCTACGGGCGAGCAGCCAGCCGAACTGTGCACAGTGAAAACTGACGAGAAAGAGAGCTCGATCAAAGGCGAAGTTCTCTATCCCGGGTGGCCGCGGGTGGGCCGAAAAAGCTGCAAGCATTGCGATCGCTCAAGCAAACCTTGCAAGTCAAGGTTGGCACGCGCTTTTGCGCAGTTAAACGCAAGCAGCCAGCTGGACTGCGCACAGTGAACACTGACGAGAAAGATCAAAGGCGAGGTTCTCTATCCAACTCTGAAACGTTCTTCGGCTGCAGCAGGCACAGAAGACAAGAGACTGTAAGTAGAAACCTGCAAAAGCTGGGACGCAAAAGCGGCCAGTTGCAAAATGCGAGCCCGGTGACTCTTTGTCAGGTCAGCGAGGAGCAACCCGCCACCTCCTGCAGGTAGTGCTCCGAAGTTCGGCGCTGCTGCCAGCGCCCTCTTCACTAAATCCTCTCGACATCCTCCGTCATCTGATACAGCCAAGTAGCTCCCGAGCCCTTCAAAGACTTTGGAGTGATGCCCTTGGCATCTTCCGCTGTAGGGACCCCCAACCTGCCGAAAAGCAGGTCCCAACGTCTGCGAAAAACACAGCAGGAGAGCAGCCGAACAGGGGGACAATGCCAGGAAGATGCCCAAAGAGAGCATCCAGGAACTTTACGGAACAAATATCAGAAACTTTGCATGCTGTCGCTGGAGAAACCTGCGAGTTTTCGACCCCAAAATGGTCACGTAGGCCAGTGGAGCAGAAGTGAGCGGAAGTAAGCAGATCGCGTAGCAGGATCAAGTCCCTACGCCGAAGAAAAAGCAGCTCGCCCGGTCTCAACAACCCGTGGAAGCCCAGAAGAAGGGCCGCAGCAAAATGTGGCCACTGCCACAAACAAGCTACAGCCACTGCAGCTCGGAAAACAGCCTCGGGCATCACCATAGATCGTTCGATCGGCTCCTCTTCTTGCCAGCGGGCCAGAAGGGCGAAAGTGGTTGAAGCGGTCCACAACAGCGTTCAACGTTTCAGAAAAGACGTACTTAGGACCACCACTGTAAAAAAAGGCTTTTCCGTAGCCTATTAAAGCAGTGCCAAGGAGCAAGCCTGACTTGGAAACTTGCTGAAAAGAGCACCGCAGCTCAGCCTCAACCCAGCGTTCAAACTCCAGACAAAGGCTCTCTCTCCTTGAAGCCACCGCTTGCGTGAGGCCGCCGGCTACATCGAGATTGATTCGAGGGAAATCCTGCTGCTGCAGAGCGACGCCTAGGCATGCTGATCGTCAAGGACAAACAGCAAAAGAGCAAACCGAGTCCACCGGCCCAGGCCCCCACTGAAATCATCAGAAGCCCGGACCGCGGCGAGGAATCGGTCGTCCCCACCCAGGAACTTCTGCAGTCAAACCGGCGTCACCGCAGAGGGAGCTCGCAACGGCCGCAGTCTCGAGATCGTCTGAGCAATTCTCACCCGTCCCTAAGTGGAAGAGGCAAGGATACAAGTCTCCACCCAAAATGTACGGCAGGCTGGTGCTAAGGAAGAAGTTCAAGCTAGCGCTGCTACTTCGGCGCTTAGCATTGCATCCGAAAATGACGCGGCTGTCAAGCAGTACACCAAAACGGCAGCTGGGTGAAGTCTTTGCCACATGCTTAAGAAGACTGCGATAAGCAAGCTCCTCATTGACATTGATGTGTGGTTGAGCCGCTTGAACCTGTACTGAATGAGCGTTTTCCACTGCATGCAACATCCAAGATCGCCTATCCACCTGGGAGGCTCAAAGGGCGGCCGCGCAATCCGGTGTTGGAGCTTTCGATTGCCTGCATCGCTGGCATTTGCAAATCCAGAACTTTCTGCATGACAACCAGCGGGCAAGAAGCAGAAAAGCTACTCAAGGAATCCCCAATCTGTGGTTCGCCCCCGACAACAGAAGCACAATCAGGATCTTTGTTGGTCCTCTCGGTCAAAAGTAAGTCCTAGGCGCAAGTGCTTGCCGTGGAGCTGGCAGGTACACCCACCTTCGAGCTCGCGTAGTGCGTGATTGTTTGCAATCAGCCGTGTGGGTCGGTGTTCCGTAGCTACAGCAGCTGAAGCTGACGGTGAAGAACCCTCGCGTCAGCAACCTCCCAAAGCAATCCAGAGCAGAGAGCACGGAACCTAGGGGCTGCTCGGCACTGGGTACGAAGCTGCAACATGAAGAATCTGCCCCACCCGGATTGCAAAGAGGCTTCCCTCACGTGTGCAAGTTTCACTTGGGTTCAAACCCCAAGGCACATCACGGCTGCGTAATCTGGGCTTGCGCATCGTAGCGAAAGTCGGAAAATGGAATCGAAATATGAATGTACGCAATAGCAAGCATTGTATGCGGTCGCAAACTGTCACCAACCGAACCCTCCTCGATATCAAAGCCAGGATGAACCCGCAGGCCCCGAAGATGCGCAGCATGTGATAGACTGCCTTGGCCTCGAGAGACTTCACAGACATCGAAAAGGATGCCTTCGCCCAGAGGCTGTGGAATCGCCTCCTCTTTCGCTTCACCTGGCCCTGCCGAACTGATCCAAATAGCTTGCAAGCCGCGGCTCAAGAACAGTGTAAAAGCCCCGGTGGTCGGCGAACCGCAGTAGCTCAGAGCTGGCAGGCACCGGAACATTGCACGAACAGATACCTGCTGCAAAGGGCGAGGCGTCGGTACAGAACAGCCTGGACGAGGGCTCAGCGCGAAGATTGCTCATTGCGCAAGGAACGAGAACCACAAGTAACAACAGTTCCTGACGGCAATCGTGGCTAAGTCGAAACACCTCATCACCATGATACTCAGAGCCCTCGTGGTAGACTTGCGACAGTATGCTGAGCATCGGTCGCCTGAAAAGCAAAACGAACATCCAGCAGCCAATGATTTGTTGCAGCAGAGTGCGAGTAAACCAACCTAGAAGGACGACTTGCAATGTTATGGCTGACAAGGCAGTGCTCTTCAGGCGAGGGGCGGCAATGTCACCTTGGACACCGTCCATCTGGCCGCATAGAACGGTGGCGGTATATGCATTCCTGACAGCTTTCTTCGTGGAGGTTCTCAAGTGCACTTTGGAATACATTGTGCCAGCTTGGCGGAAAAGACGGATGTCACGACGATTCGGAGAAGGCTGTCGGCACCAACGAACATCATCCCAGCGCTCGTACAATCGTAACTGTTGATCTCGGCTCGTCTGAGACCGTGCCCGAACAGTGGTAGGCCACTCGGTGCGGGCTCGTCGAAAGAATCGGGGATCCCTAAAGCCAGCACGTAATAAAGGATCAACAAGAGCTTCAAAGGTAGGAGCTTGCTCAAAGACGAGGCGGTCGGGGTCCAAGGCTTTATATGATGTGGAAGAAGAGCCCGACATCCTAGGCAAAGCCGTGACACTCACTGTCGAAGACGTCAGCCTGAGCAGGAGATTTCTTGATGCAACCGTTGTAGGGCTGAAGCTGGGACGAAGGTTCAAGGCAAAGCTGTTGCACAGCCGCCGACTGTTCACCCAAAGTCTCAAACTTCTGATCCGCTCTGTCAGGGTCGCATTTGGGGCCATGGATCGAAACCTGCGGGGCAGAGCAAGGCGGCAAGTCAGCGGGAGGATCCCGAGGCCTTCCAAGCGCAAGCCAATTGCACGCGGCAACAAGTTGGCGTGTCAGCTGTCTGCACTGGTGCCTGAGCTTCCATCGCGCCTTGCGCCGGCCCACCAACCTGGAGTGCGGAGGTTCCAGAGGACGGGGCAAAGGGCAACTCTGTGGAGCTAAGCGAGGCAGCGCTCGAAAAGGTTTGCGCACACGATCTATGAATAAATGTTGATAAAGAACACTTCGCCATCAGCAAAACCTCTGAAGTATACTGCACAAAGAAGAGGCACTGAGACTGTCGTCAAGACCTGAAGGAAAAACCTGAGGCAGGAACCAGAGAGAAGAGCTCAAGCTTTGCTCTCGCCGGTGCCCCCGTGAGCGCCCTTGTTGCGCTTGCCGGGGCCGTCCGGATTGTCTGAAGGGCTCGTGCTTGGCTGGCCGTGTGCCGCCGCAGTCCTTTCTTGTATCAGCTGAGCATCCCGAAGGTACCCGAGTTGAGCTGCAATCCACCGAGGATCCGAGAGCACTCCGCGCGGCACTTCTGCACGAGGGGCTTTGCGACTCTACACCATCGCGAAGGGAGGGTCGTCGAGGCATGTTGAAAGCCAGGCCAGGCGGGTGTGCCCGGATTCGTTCGCCACCTGCTCGCAGAAGACCAGGCCCCGAGCAATGATCGATGCCACCTCCTCGCCGCGGCCGTTTTCCATCGCTTCCCAAGCTGCACATAGCAGAAAGGACACGTCGGTCAGCGTCTTGAAGCTCCCGAAAGCCACAGTTTCTTGGAAATGACGGAACGCCTTCTCCCTCGGCCCCCTCTGCGGCAACGGCCTCCTCTCGTCCTCGCCCGCTCTGCATTGTCCCGGACCGCTCCCTACCCAAGTGTAGGCAGCGGCTTTTGCAGTGGCCCTCGATAATCAAAATAGCCACGTTCTTTTTCAGCTCCCGGCCACCATTGGCAGACACAGCAGGAACGTTTATGAGTTTCCAGGGACCAAGAACACCATCGCACCCGGCCTCATCTAGCAGCTCAGGGTCAGGCCTGGCGCTCATGCACCCGGTATCTGGGTTCTCTGCGCCCCCTCGCGGAGCGCCTTGGAACTCACGAACCAAGGCACTTAAGCACCCGAGCAGCACGTTCCTCGCTGAGCGAGAAAGGAAAGGGTGGCAGCAGTAGCTCCTACGATCAAGCCGCAGAGCCAGCACAGCAAGCCGACCAATATGAAGTCGCTGGGATGGCTCGAGCTACACCCAAGCAATCCTAACAAGAAGGGCCACGGGCCTGCCCTCTCAAGCATCCGAAAAAAGCTGCAAGCACTGCGATCGTTCAAGCAAACCTTGCAAGTCAGAGGGTGCGGTGAGGGAGTGAGCGAGCGAGGGAGTGGGGGAGTGGGGGAGTGAGGAAGTAATCTTGCGCGGTGCTCTTCCGAAGCAGTACCAGGGCTTCGAATTGAGCTTGGGACTTCTGGAGCTCAGCCGCTTTGTGACTGAAATCCTGCTGGCTGACACGAAGCTCCTCGCAGGCTTCTTCCTGAGCGAGGCGGCAGGGAAAGCAGAACTGCTCAGCTGCGAGCTGCCAGTTCGGCAAAGGCGCCAATTTCTGCTGCGCTGCCTGCACGAGACGGTTCCCCCCCCCGCCCCACCCCACGTGTAAACGCGGCACCCTGTCCTTCCTCCCTGGAGAGACGCACATGGCAGGGCCAAGTGACAGGAAGAGGATCTGTTGAGTGGCTTTATACTGTGAGCTCCGAAGTGTCGTGCTGGACCTAACGACAAGTATACCCCCGATCCAAGAGCCAAAAAAAGGCCTTAGGGGGACGGCGGTTCGGCGGTTGCGGTTGCCTTTTGGAGAGTGCGGCAGCGGCTGCAGCCTGTGCCCGGCGCGGGGAACTTCCCCATCTCCAAGATGCCCAGCATGAAGCCGCTGGCGGACCTCGGAGCAGAAGCAGAAGCGGACAGAAGCCGCAGTGCGAGCAGTGCGAGCAGTGCGAGCAGTGCGAGCAGTGCTGCAGCTCGCTGCGAGCTGCGGGCGTCAGCAGGCCGATGTCCTGCTCGTTGAAGAGCGCCGCGAGCTTCGGAGACCAGACCTCCAAACATCAAAGGAGGGAGCTCCGAGCCCTCTTCCTCTTGTCGATCCTCTGGCTGCAAGCCGTCGTTCTCCTCCAAGAGGCTCCAAACTGGAAACTCTCTCTCCGGCCGTCTAGAGTCTAGGCTAAAGAAGTCCTTGCGATAGAGTCGCAAGAGGCAGATGCAGGCTTTCCGCTTCACGTAGGGCGACAGCCTCGGAATTCCCCAAAGGCTGCATACTTTGCTCGCGGTTGAGTGTGCAGCATCATGGTCTGTCAACTCAGCTTGGGAATGTGCCACAGGCTGGGATTTGGTTTTGGCTCATGGTATGGGTCAGGGAGGCTTGGCAAGGCACGGGAACCGATCGTGTGCCTCCAAGACAAATCCGATGCAAGCGTTTTCGTCTCATTCCCATGTGGAGAAGACGCAGAGACGATGTCCTTTCTGTCAGCTGAGCCGCGCATTGGCCTGCGTGAGGATCATCCGCGCGATGTCGGTGAAGAGGTTGTCTGCAAACTCGGGGCCTCGTCAAGACCCCAGAGAGAGAGAGCTATTTGGGAGAGTGAGCGGCACGTGGCGCCGGGAGCCCGACCTCCGATGTTCGCCACCGTGTTTAGGGCTAGCGCCGCCATGTGCTGCACGGAAGACAGACACAGACACAGAGAGAGAGCGAGGCCCTAATTACAGTATCGGCATGTCGGTGCCTCATTGCCCGAGCAGATGTCGGTCTTGACGCTGTTGACGATCATGCGCACCATGTCGTTGTTGTCCGCTAGCAACAGCGAGGTCGCGAGATACCTTGGGTGGCGGCGTGCCGCCTCGGCGGCGTGCCCTTTCCGCTGGCTCTCTGAGTTTCTGGCCCTGCCGTCTTCTCGCTGAACTTCGGGGAGGAGCACAACTCCACGGCCTGCACGCACTCCGCGGTTGCTGGCCGCTGACCGCTGCGAACTTTGCTGCTCTTCGGAGTCCACCTGAAAGTGCCCGGTGTCGTCGATCTCGTAGCCGAGCATATACGCATAGAGCAGTTTCCACACATACCTGCGGATCGGCCACGACTGGCCGACTCGGGGGCATCCGACTTGGACGTTGGGCGCACTTCTTCCGATCGTAGCCAGACAAGGTCTTCGGATTCGCAAACTTCTGCCGGATTTTCGAGAGCTCCTGCCAAGGTCCGGAGAGCGCCGACTGCAACCGTGGGGCCGCGGGGTGGGTGTACCGGCGGTACCGGTCCCCAGTCCTTGTCCACTCGTGTCCGCTCTTGCTCTTTGGTCTGGCAATTGCGGATGTCTGCAATGAAGACCTGCCATCACTGCTGTGCCTGCTGTGCGCGGCTGAGCGAGCAGCACCAGGCGCTGTTTGCCCAGGTCCCGGCCGCGACGAGCCTGGAGGCCCTTCATGTGGCTCGGGGAGTCAAAGCCCAGGGTCTCCTGCGCCCCTCGCACCGCCGCCTGCAGCACACGCACTTCAAAGGAGCCCCGCCGGTTTCTTCCCACTTCCCGCCTTGACACCCTTCATGGCGGGAAAAATGCCTCCAAAAAACTTGCAGTGGCTCAGTGCTTCAATGGGGCTGTAAGCTGCCGGCAAGGCTCTGCGTTTTAGGCCATGTGACAGAAACGCGGCCCTGTTCCAGTCAGCGCAGACGGCCTCCCTGCCCACCACTGGCTTGTGTTGAGGCTCTGAGGCTCCGGCCGGTGGGCTTCGGGCCGGGGCCCCGCATCGCCCGAGCGTCACAAGGCTGTGCTCGAAGATTTTTGCTAGTTGGGTTGTTTCAGTGTTGCTGGCTGCCGAGGGCGCCTTTCGCATCACTGCCCCCTTGTCTCATGTCGCTTACTTCTACTTGCTCAAATCTGCAGGGACAGATCGGCCAAACATTGCCCGGAGCCCGGAGATCTTCCCGAACATGCGATAGAACTCTAGCCACACCAGACAGATCCTTGTTCAGGCGCGTCTCTGGTTGAGATCTGGGTAGCTCTGCCGCTCACTTTCCCAGGTGCTTCATCATGAAGTTGTAGGCCTGCGTCATGGAACTATGGTAACTATGGCAAAGAAGGGTAACGNTCAGGCGCGTCTCTGGTTGAGATCTGGGTAGCTCTGCCGCTCACTTTCCCAGGTGCTTCATCATGAAGTTGTAGGCCTGCGTCATGGAACTATGGTAACTATGGCAAAGAAGGGTAACGCGGCGACAAGGCTCTGCTCCTCGCCCTCCTCGCCGAAGTCGATAATGGCAACGCAGCTGGCGCCGACCACCTCGCCGCAGGTTTTGGGTCAACATGCAGACAGCTAAGCAAGCTGCGTGTTTCATGCCTTCCTGGGCATGCCATCCTTGTCGATCTTGCAGAGGCCTGGCAAAGGACGGCATTATAATGCAAACATTTAGGAGGTCAAGCAACACTCGAATGTCGACCTGCCCACTCGCCGAGGCTCTTGTTGTCAGGCACATCTATCACGGGCACGTTCTTCTCCACGCACAAGCCCTTGCAGTGCATCGCAAGCTGACAAGCATCTTGGTTTGGTCCTGCTGATCTGCCTGGATCAGCTTCTTGTAGGTGGCTTCGTTGCAAGACTCGGAAAGGAACACCACCTGGGCCTTGCACGCCTCGATGTGCTTGGCAACCTTTAAAACTCTGCGGCTCTGCACAGATTTCAGGAAACGACACGCAAGGACCGCGCAAGCCCCGCGCCTCATGGAGGCCTCGGATTGCACCGTCCACCATCAGGGACTTCTTGAGTACGCCGCGAACGGCTCCCATGAGGTCCGTCACCTACGTGTCTAGACTCTGTCTGGACCTATGCAGGCCAGCAGCCGAATCCCCACCTCTTCCTCCGGCTCGGCTTCAGGGGCTACGACTTCCTCATCGTCAAGCTCAGCCATGACCTGAGCCCTGAGACACAATCACGCTCTGCCCATCGGCAAAAAGCCTCAGCCGCCTGCTTCTCGTTGCGACGAACGGCACCCACTGAGAGACGCTCTCCGAGCCTAGATGGCAGCGNTGACCTGAGCCCTGAGACACAATCACGCTCTGCCCATCGGCAAAAAGCCTCAGCCGCCTGCTTCTCGTTGCGACGAACGGCACCCACTGAGAGACGCTCTCCGAGCCTAGATGGCAGCGACAACCGATGGCCTCGATCGGTGTGTGGCATAAGTACGGCGAGGAAACAACGCAATTCTTGCAGCTTTAATGCCGGAAGTGACCGAGTAGTCCTTTGTCAGGCGCGTCTCTGGTTGAGATCTGGGTAGCTCTGCCGCTCACTTTCCCAGGTGCTTCATCATGAAGTTGTAGGCCTGCGTCATGGAACTATGGTAACTATGGCAAAGAAGGGTAACGNTGACCTGAGCCCTGAGACACAATCACGCTCTGCCCATCGGCAAAAAGCCTCAGCCGCCTGCTTCTCGTTGCGACGAACGGCACCCACTGAGAGACGCTCTCCGAGCCTAGATGGCAGCGGGGTCCTGGCTGCAAGATGTGTCACCTTAACCTATTCAGCAACAAACCTCACCCGCCAAAGGAGTGGGCTTTCGGAACCGAGGCGGTGAATTTGTTAAGGTCATTGATTTTCATATCTGAAAGTTAGATTCTTGCAAATTCATACTCTGGGTGTTTGGGGAAAAGATGGTTATGCAGCCAATTGGAAGGCTGGTGGTACTGTCACCCAATACGTAAATGGGCGAGAGTTCTGCCAGCTTAATTCGTCAACCCTGTCTTGCTACTGCATGGGGCTATTCTGGAACCACGTCGCTGCATTGCGCCCAGCTTTGTTTTGAGCTCAAAGCATCACCCGCATCTTGACACCTTCCAAAGCCAGAGTGTGCGACAGCAAGGCACAGGCACACGCAACAGCCATGCACGGCGATTCCAGCTCTTTCTATGAGGGGCCCGCCGTTCTTCCAGACATATTCTGGCTGCTTCGCCAATACTTCTCGGCGATCTTCCACCTCTCAACGTGACGATCGTGACGATGTCTTAGCGGAGCATGCGACACTGCGAAGATGCCCCGATGCCCTGGCCGCCCTGGCTCGGAAACTTCCGAAGCATTCGCCTCCCCGCGGCGCTCCAGGTCCTCCACGATGCGATCCCACCTGAGACAAAGGCGCCCTTCACAGCGACTTCCGCTCCGTCTCGGCCCGCCGAGAGCCCGCCGAGCNGCCGAGGCTTTCGTCTGGAAGGCGTCGCGAGCCTCGAAAACTGAAGTGAAAGAGAGAGAGAGCGAAGTGAGAACTCTCTGCGAGAAGGAGCGAAGTGAGAACGAAACCGAAACCGCCGAAACCGAAACCGAAACCGCGCTGCGCTTTCAGGAGCGCTTTCGGCGGGAGCCCTCAGAGCAGAGCTCCGAACCTGGCGAAGCGACGCAGCCTCCTCCGCAGTTTTCGGAACCTCCGCAGCCTCGGACTCGGACGTCCTGGTGGGCGCACGGCGCGCACGGGAAAAATCCCTCGCGTGACCCCGTCTCGGCGAGGAGTCTCCGAGTCTCCTTCGCGGGAAGCTTTGCGCGAAGCTTCGCGGAGTCGCCGGTGCCAGGAGGTGCGCAGCAAGCAATGCCTCGTGGCCAAGAAGCGGATGAAGCGGCGCTTTCGTACTCAGAGGAGAGGACTCCGCAGCTCGCTGACAAGATACCCCGAGCTTCCGGAAGCCACGCTTTGTGGCCATCTCTTCGGCAGTGAGCCCATGGCTGTTCCGTGCGCCGGGGCTTGCGTAGGCCTGGCGTGAAGGGTCCAAAGCTGGCCCGAACAAGGCGAAGGAGCCACAGTCTAGTTGCAACCCTTGCTTCGATATCACGACAAGGCTTCACAGGCCACAAGAAGTGATTCGGAGCTTCTGCTCCAGAGCATTGCATTTCAGGAGGCTTCGAAATGACGGGAAGCTTGGAACAAGACCAGCCGGACTGAGAGTAAAGATTTTTCTACAGATGCTACCGAGACCTTGAAGCCTCGGTGCCTCCAAGAGCATCTTGCAGACTTCTTCGTGGCCACCGTGCGCTGCAAACATCAAGGCCGTGCTGCCTGGAGACACCGACACAGCAAAACAAGGAACTCCTCAGATCTGCGAGGGGCCAGGGGCCTTCCTCGTTGCCTGCCGCGGGGTCGGCTCGCAGCTCCAAGAGCAACTGAGACTGAGACTGGAAACAAAAGAAAAGTNTTCCTCGTTGCCTGCCGCGGGGTCGGCTCGCAGCTCCAAGAGCAACTGAGACTGAGACTGGAAACAAAAGAAAAGTCTCTTTGTGTGAGAGAGACAGAGAAAGAGAGAGAGAGAGAGAGAGTGAGTACAGAGAGAGAGTGAGAGCGAGGGAGCGAGGGAGCGAGGGAGGCATCATGACGTGTCGAACCAGGTTTCGCAGCGCCTGCACCAGGGGCGAATCACCACGGTGCGCGGCGAAGAGCAGCGGCGTCTCAGCGCGAGAGTTGCCAGCGTTGACGTCAGCGCGTGCCTAGGGGGGAGAGGAAGAGCTTCTGCAGCTGGGAGGGTGGTGCCAACACTGGGCCTGCACCAGCTTCCTAGCCAGCTTCTGAACCTGACCGATGCCTACACGAACACTTTCGCACTGGCAGTGCACGCAGCACGCTGTGGTCTCCCACTGTCGCGGTGCTCCGGACCTCCAGCCGTGCGACCGGCTCCTGCCGCCACTTTGTCAAGAGGTGGAGTGCTTGCTCGCCACCTCGAGCTTCAGCTGGGCCGAGACTGCTGCGCAAAAAGGCTGAGCTCGCAGCCTTCGGCCACGGAGGGGTCCGCCCCAGCCTCAAACACCGCCGTATTCACAACAAGCAGCCGCCTTCCGCCCAATGCATCGACCTCCAGTGCAGCCTCGGCAGTCCTGGCGTTTGCAAACACTCCGCATGCGGAGCGTCTAAAGCCCCCACACCCGAAGGCTCACTCCCTGTTCCTGTCATGTTGCTTGATCTGGGGGGGGTTAAACGAGAGCCAACAATTAACAAGGCTGCCCCGCCGATACTGTGCTGTTTGAAGAAGCCTCTCTTCTAACACACAGCCAAGGGAAGTAGCGACAGCCACCCCCCGCGAGAATGCGCGCACTGGGTTGAGGGGCCTACGAGAGGCCTCTTTCTGTCTCTCTTTTTTTACTCGGCCCGTCCGACCACCCCTCTCTCTCTCTCTGTCTCTCTCTCTCTCCCTCCCTCCCTCCTGGAGTCTCCTGCAGTGTATCAACTTCGAGCGCTCTTCAACTTCGTGTGCTACTCGTTCCCTTGCTCCACGCCTGGCATCCCGCTGGTTTAGGGCCCGCAGCATCGCCCGGCCCTGTCTTCGGGGCCTCTCCTCCGTCAAGAAGCAATGACAGCAATGCAGTTTAGTTGAGCCGTATCCCGTCCCAGATCACACGACAATGGAGCTATCGGCTATTGGCTATCAAACGCCGCCTGGGAGGCGGGGTTCATGATCGGGCAAGGGTTTGACCAGCCAACCTGAGTTCTTGTTTGTTAAGGAATTTCATTGGCTTTCGCCTCGGCCCCGGCCAAAGCGGTCAGAAGGGTTCCTATACGGCTTCCCTCTATGACCGTCCCCTGAAAAGCGGGCCCCTTAAACCCCCCCCCCCCCGAGGTGTAACCTGGGCGTGTATCCCCTCGCTACGCGTGCAGGAACACAGGCTCGCAGGAGTCTCTTTTTACTACAGGCGCACAGCTGTAGATCGTACTCTGCTAGAACCTTGCATAGAGCTGCATGGCCATGAAGTCGGCATTCTACTTGCCTGGTATATCGAGCTTCGAACTGTAACTTGCGAGAAACTATATATCTCAGCCTGGAGACAGCATACTGAAAAAACCGAACACGCACACGACACGCAAACGGATCTTCGGTCAAAACTCTTTCCTCGAAAGATGCCCACATGTTCAGTTTCCTCTCCAGATGGAAAGCATACTGCACGAAAAATATAAAGCTTAGCTCCACTTGATGCCAGCAATGCATTCTGCGGCTTGGGGAAAGTCGCACGATGAAAGATGAGTATCTTATCCTGTGATAAGTCTCTCTTCTGTCTTCTGTGCAAGGTTCTGAGGAATGACCTTTTTCGAGTAAAGCCTCTTCCTATGAAATGAAAAACCACTCCATATGGATACCCTCTCCTGTAAGAAGCATTCCGTGAAACATTCATTCCACCTTTTCAATTGATGATGTATCCCTGCTCTCAACCGACGAATCCGTGGATCCACATCGGAAACAATCTCCTGATGAAGGTAGTGCCACCGATCAAAGCGTACCATTTGTGGTTCGTGTCGAAAGTCAGGGTCGATAGAGTCCAAAGGATTCGTAGGGCTCGGATCCATATCTTCATCACAAATTTCATCATCCTCGCCCACGTCAGAACCTAGTCAGTTCTTCCCTTTGTACTTGCCCTTGGACTTGCCCTTGGCAGTCTCCTTGCCTTTGGATGACTTGCCTCCCTTGCCACCAAGCGCTTGCACGGGTTCTGGAGGACGTTGAGAACCAGGCGAAGGTGCACCCGAAACTCCGTCTGCCTGTGGAGAGTCGGTCTCTGGGTAGGTGCGCAGGCGCGGGATCAGCTGACCCATGTGCCTTGCTCGCCCTCTGTCTCGCCTTCCTTCTGTCTGCTGCCTCTTTGATGGTGTCAGGATTCCGGCTCATCGCTCTAGAGGTAGGCTGAGCTCGTTGAGTTGAGGAGCCATTCCGAGACACTGACCTTGTACTCCGACTGGCCTGGCGGAAATTCAGACGATTGGTCGTCAGACATACTGTGCCCATTCCATAACAGTGGCCATCAACGAATCAAGCCCGGAAACGTGCTCTCGGGCTGTATGCACTCCTTGTGTGGCTTGCCTCACAGTAGATCTTGAGGAGACATGTACCTTCGGATAGCACAGATGAGGGCACGCCGGAGACTCGGTCCACGCTTCCAGGTAGTAGTCAAAAAGGCTCTGGTACATGCCGCCAGGGCCATACTCGAGTACCCCCCGATCAGATCGACCTGGTAGCGCAAGCAGCCGGCGGCCATGGTGCCGAGGCATTCGTGCGCCAACGCAACCCGCGCCGCAGCAACGACATTGTTCAAGTGGAACACGCAAACGCGGATACGGTCAGAGCCCGCTCCAAAAGAGGCGGGTCATAGACGGGACGCATCAGGGAAGTCACCCCTGTTCCTTTGGTTCCCAGAGGTATTGTTTTCCCGTGGATGATCTCAACGATCATGTAGGCGAGCGGAAGGTGATTGTGGCTACCCCGACAAGTGTCGAGCCTGCCATCCCCGGAATTAAAGGAAGCCCAGCTCTGACTGCGAAATCTCTGAGCCTCACACAACATAAAAAGGTGCGACTTGCTCTGAGCTATGGACTTGATGCGCGTTCCATGACTCTGGCCAGAGGAATCGTAGTCCATGTGGTCTGCGTAGGCCGATGGCGCAGACCGCTTGCGACCGGACCGCGAGAGAGATTGACCACCTTCAAGATCAAAGCGGTGTACTTGGACTTGCCGGTGAAGATAGGTACGGGACCATCCTGCGCCAGTGCAAACGAAAGAGGAGAGGACTCGGCATCTTATCAAGTGATAAGTCCCCGATGTCATCCTCATCCGCACCAGCTGACAGGAAGTAGTGGAGCATTGCATTGAGAAGCTCCTCTCTGCTTGCTGGATTTCGCTTGTATCCGACTCCTTGGCCTTGCCCCAGAGTGCTTCCTGAACTTCAAGGCAGACTCTCTGATATCAGACGCCTTTTCCATGAGACGATCACTCAGTGTGCTTCTGACATCCCCAATGCGGAAGACGACGCCCAGGCGCACGGGGCGCCTCTCATAGATTGGGTCCATGTTGCACAACTGTTTGAAGAGGTCCTCCTCTGTGATGAAGAACTTCCTCCCGGCGTGTGGCGGCACTGATACACGCCAGTTCATGCGCTGGACCTTGAAGCCCGAGATCGGATCGTCTGGGACGACGACTGTAGCCAAAGCCATTCTTCTGTGACGAGCAGCCTCATATACGGCTGGCCCTCTCCAACTTGGCGAGGTTTTCGCAGTAGTACTTGTACTCGCGGGTGTCGACGAGGCCTTTCTTCTCCTTGGCGCTTTCAAGTGGCCCTCAAGGTCCTTGGCGGCCTTGGACAGCTCCGGGTCAACGATGTTCTTGCATTTAATTCCTTGATCGTGAAGTTCACCTTCACTTTCCTTGCTAGGGGAAATGTCTGACATAGATTCCTCACCCTGTGGTGAGCTTTCTTTAGCCATATCCTCATCGCTGACCTCCTCCGCGCCACCCATGTGCTCATCCTTCTTTTCCGATACCTCTCCCTGACTGAGGAGAGCCTTCGGCTTGCTCGACCTTTACTCCAGATGGCTCTCCCTGTGGAGAGCTTTCCGGAACTTCAGGCTCACGGTGCACTGGGTCATCGGCGCCGGCTTTCCTGACCAGCAACACACAACTTCTGGTTTCAGGCGTGGGTCGACTGCCATTGTGGTGACCAACCTTGAAAGGCTCGCGCAGCAGGCGTGAACGTCTGGAGGGGTACCGACGGGTGCGTCTTGGCTGGCGCTGCGCCCCCGGAATGCTTCATTAGTATAATGACGGTATTCCCGGGGCGCACACCCTTTGACTTTACCCTTGCGGAGCGCGATGGCCTCCGGCTTCGCTGGATCGACGATGTTGATCCAGCCCCCCGGCGGGAGCAGTCGGCTCCGCCGGCGGCACAAGGGATTTTTTCATCGGTGATGAAGAAAATTCCTCCGATCTCCAAACGGGATCGGCGGTTGTGCTCACCCATCAGCCAGGAGCGAGGCAGGGGCGGCCGCCGCACAAGACGCCGCCGCCTTCTCTGCTGCCAGGCATCGTGCGCTACCGCACCCCTCCAAGAGCTCGCGTACCTGCGCCCGGCGGTGACCCCGAGGGTGCCGACCCGGAGAGAAGCGGCACGACTCAGGAAACGGACTCTCTCAACTGGTGCCTATAGTGACAATGTCCATTTTTCGGTTCTCCGATGCCATGGCATGCGAGCCTCACGTTTGCATCACAGGGGCTGCGCTTTCTCCCTAAACGCTGCGGGTTTAGGGTTTCGGGCTTAAGGTTTAAGCTTTAGGGTTTGGGGTTTAGAGTCTCGGGTTTAAGGCCTATGGGCCTTGGTAGGCTTTCGGGTTGCTGCTTTCCGAAACAATGCACATGCTTCAAGCACAGCCGGGCAGAGGCGGACGACGCGAAGCGTTTAAAATTACCATATTCAGGAAACCATGTTATTTACTATAGATCCCTATTATGGTAACTTAGATGAAATTCCTCAACAAAACGCAGTAACGTGAGGTCGTGCCCGTCTGTGGGTCCTTGGCATCCACCAGCTCAAAGAGCTCCGGGGCACTGCGGAGGTCCAGGCACTGCAGGCACCGTTGCTTCCACGCATGAAGTTCCTTCCCCCTGGCTCTAGGTGTGTGGCTTGGCTGAGCTTCTCCACCAGCGATCCCTGTGCTGCGGAGATCTTCTTCCCTGATCTGCACTCTGCCAGCGCTCCTCTTCAGCCTCGAAAGCACCAGCCTCAGAGGGAAGAGATCAAGATCCCATAGAGGTGCGCTTCAAGAGTCTGAGCCAACAACTTCCAGGAGGCACTTAGACATCTCCAGGCTTCCCTGGAGGTGCGCCGCCCACGGCCCACAGCCCGACTTGAAAAGGCCAAAAGCCTGGCACCTTCTTGAGAGCCATGAAGAGCGGAGTGCGCCCAAGCCTGAGAATCAAGTCTCTGCGCGAAGCTGCACTTAAACGGCATTGAAACGGGCCGTTTTCAGTCCACTGCAGGTCCCTTGGCGCCAACTCGGCACGGGCCTGGGGAAAGAGTGTGGGCGCAGGCGCAGGGGCCTGGCCTGGGGGCCTGGGGGCCTGGGGCCTGGGGCCTGGGCCTGGAGAAGGCACAGGCTGAGCATGTCTGGTGAGTTGCTGAGCACCGCGGAGTGCAGGAGCGAGAGCCCTGAGCCAATTCAGGCTGCCCCCGGCGGGACCGAAACGCTAGAAGGGCTTCAGGCGCCTTCTTCCGAGCTGGGACAGCGTGCATTCAGGAGGCTCGGATCAGCAAGAAAAGCCTCCGAAGGCCAAGGCGAGCAGAAGTCGCACAGGCGCAAGACCCCTTCTGAGCCTCGCCATAGTTCCTGGACCGGACAGCCTGAAAGAACGCGCTTATGTTACAAGAGCTGTGGCAAAACCCAAACTCTGAGCTCGAAGATCTCGCGCTCGCGGTGCCTCGTGAATTCTTTGCGCAGGGCTCGCCGCCGCTGCGGGTCTCCGAGGTCTCCCAAAAGAGGCGTGCGAGAAATGGAGAAAGCCCCTGCTCTCTGCCGGCCAAGCTCTGCCTCTTCGGCCCGGCCGTCACGGGCTTTGCACAGTCCTGCAGGTGTCTGCAGGTCTCTGGCTGCCATGGAAAATCGCAAAACACACCAGAGCCATCACAGCCATCACCGCCTGCAGTGGCTCAGGCTTTCTCGCCCGTTTCCTGAACATGACCGCCCTCTGTCTCGAGAGGAGTTCTGAATCTGCAAGCGATTGAAAGCTGGGCACTGGCTGGCTCGGAGAATGGCATCTGCAGACCTGCCACCGCGTCACAGCTTGGGCATGACCTCATGAACCTGCAATGCTTGAAGATTTCCTTTCCTCTCCATGTCGATGCGGTTCCTGGCTCTGGGTGTCCCGGCAGCCAGATGGCCGATCCCTCGGTGCTCGCGGCTGGCACCTGCGCCAAGGATCTTCGCGTCCCCGAAACAGCTCGGCCGGCCGCCGAGCCCTGCAGCTCCTCCTCGCCGAAGCGCCGCCTGGTGAGTGCTTCCCACCTGAAGAACAGCGCTCTGATGCCACCCGTCGGGAGCTCTCCAGAGCTCTCCGCTCTCACGCCTCTCCAGCGTATGCTGCAAGAGCCTCGCACCGAGGCCCTCCTGCAGGAACCATGTGACCTGCTGAGAGCCGCAAGGCCGCAAGGCGCTCTCCGCCGCCTCGCCGGCCGCCTCGCTCTGTGGATCATCGAAGTGGACCTCTTTGTCTTTTCGAGTCGAATCCGAAAAGAAACGCAGCTGCGGCATGCCCGGCCCTGCCCGGCCTGCAGCTCGGGCCGTGTGCCCGGCTGGAAGCCCGGGACCCGCAGCACCGCAGGCCACCGCTGATGAACGGCCTCGGTGCAGCTCAGAGGGTGCGCTGAGACTCTACGGAGCCTCAGCCAAGGACGCCATAGAAGCGAGTCCCCTGGTGAGGTGAGGCGATTGGAGCGACTAGAAACCCTTTGAGCTCAAATCCTTGTGCAACCAAGCCAGAGATTCTGGATAACACAACTGGCCTTGACCACCTCCAGCTGCAGACCAAGGTCCAGGTCAGCATCCACGCTGACCTCTTAACGATCAGGCACCAGAAGTATGCAATGTGAGCGGGAGCCACCAACACAAAACACATTTCTTCCCTGCATGTTGGGAGGCTCGGCCCCCTCAACCATTATCAGGCAATAGATGCAAGCAATATCCATCGTCTGCATCTGCCTGATACCATTGCTCTTCTACTGTTTCTGCTTCTGCTTCTCTCTGTGAGTCTCTGAGTCCTGTGTCAGCGTCAGTCAGAGTGCTGACTTTCTGAACCGCAGGGCATGGCCGTGCAACTTGCCATCATCAAGCCGAAGAAGCTGAAAGCCCGTCGAGAAAGCAGGAACCGCAGACAAGACCAAAGAGTCATGGCCCTGCCTGGCCCTTGCGACCGCAAAGGATTGCTTCTCCACTGACCTCCACCCGGAGCACCTTCACCTGGCACCCAGCGGCACTCCCAGCAAAGCGGTTTCAAAGCATAGCAGGCATAGCAGCAACATGATGTTCCCTTCCGGGGGGCTCCTGCCTCGAGGAAGCTCCAGGGCGTCCGCACCGCCTCTCCGTCTTTCGACGAAGGATCCTTCAGACTGCCCGGACTCGGACTCGGACTGCCCTAGTGGGGATCTGATCTTCCCGACAGAGGGTGCCTTCAGGGCGTCCAGCAGGATTTCTTGCAGCGATTCTCTGGCCCAGTCCGTGAGATCCTTCTCCTCGTGACAGCAGAAGCATCACTGGGACGGGCCTGGAAAAAGGGACCTCCGCGCGCCTGCCAGTCCATGGCGTAAGCGCAACGGTCTTGGCCCTATGCTGGCACATCACCGGCTGTCTCGTAGCCTCATCTTCGCCGAAGTACTCTCCTAACTAATATTCTGCTGAACTTGCGCTTGGACCTAATGGCTGTGGCCACACACACTCTGGCTGAAGCCACGGAGCACGGAACAGAAGACCCACGCATTTGCTTTTAGGCACGTCCGGTTCGGAGAATGCTTCCCGGCACAGGGCGCAAAGATCCGCATTCCCAAAGCTCACACACGGCGCATAAGACGCGGTCGGCAACCTCTCCACGCAAAGGGGGTGCATCGAGGTTTGCCTAGACCTTGTGCTCGGCCTCCGTATTGGATGGTGTTTCGGACATAGGCTTGCGTCACCTTCAGCAGGAAGCATGTGCTGTCGTTCTCTACTCTATACTCTCCCTCTACTCTCAACCTCTCTCAGGACTCTCTGTCATCTCTGTCAGTTGGAGCGGCAGAAATGCCAGAAGAACGGATGGTGGCGATGATGCCGCCCAAAGCTCCAGGCCTCGACAGGGGAGCGAAAGGTCGTAAGGCAAGCCGAAGGCGTCCTCTGCTGCTTTCTCCGCTCGTCGCCGAGGCGGCGGCGAGCCCTTCACTTGCAGCACGATGGACTCCACGCCCAGCTTGTCCGCCACGAAGAGCGCCGCCTCGAGGACGCGCGCGCGCGCTGCGCGTGCGCGTGCGCGTGTGCGCTCGTTCGTGTGGATGGGAAGCCATTCATGCCTCGATGGCGCGGTTGGCGTTCGGGAGGAGCGGGCCTGGCACGGGTGTTCTGCAGGTCGGCGGGCTCTATCACAGATTGAAGTTTTTCTGCCAGAGAGCCGTAGCGCTTCTCGGTGGTGCACCAGACAATCTGTGAGTCGGAATCGAGTCACACAGGCTGGTCACAGCGGGTCACAGCTGCTCTTGAGGATTGGCCTCGCCCTTCTTGTCACACAGGGCGACATGAGCGTTGTTCTTGGACTTCCGCACCGTCAACATCTCAGCGCTGCAACACACCACAGAAGGGAAACGGCAAGCGCCGCGATGAAGCTGAGATCGAGGCTGCACCACCCTTCAACCTGAGAAACAGTCCCGACTCGGCAAAGACTGAATGCTTTGAGCGGGCCGAGCAGGCCTTGACACTTTGCTCTGTTTCATCTGCGTTGCCGTCAGGCAGGTTCCTTAGAGCGTCGCTGTGCCCTGGCATGCCCTGCTACATGCCTTGCTGCCGCGCTCAGCTCGATATTAGCGATCAGCGCCGACGAGGAACGGCGCGAGCGCCCGAGGCTCGCCAAGACAGCCTCAGAGGTGCGGAGCGCAGTCCGCAGGCATTTCGCAAACGCTCAAAGCATCTCCGGAAGTCCTCGGGCGCCTACGGCCGCCGCGCCTGTGACGCCCCAGAAAGCCTGTCGTCAGGTTGCAAGGTGCTTTAGAGAGTACTTCAACAACCCGACACAGCCGCCAGCCTGTGAGGGAGCGCTGAAACGAGCTGCTTTGGGCACCTGGGAAGGGCCAGGCCACAGAGGCCAAGCCGTGCGTTTTCGCGTTTTGGCTCACCTCGCGTAGGGCTCCACGACTCCGGGAACGGAGCCCGTCCAGGCCCAGGCCTCACAGAGATTGCCATTTTCGTTTAGGCTGAGCTTTCAGGAAGGGGCCTTGTGGGCTGGGAGCCAAGAAGGCGTGGCACAGCGGCAGCCTCGGTAGTGTCCAACTTCCGATGAGACCCGAGTAGTGCCGAAGGATGATGGGCGGCGCACGCCGCGAGGATGAGCCACCGCCTGCGACATCCCGACATGCGCCCTCTTGCCTTGTGTCCTACGTCCTGAGAGACTATTAAACTATTCATTGAGGACCCGGCATGGCCGAAAAGGCGCGCGCCTGCGAAGGCCCAAGACAAATCTCGTGCATCAAACGCCTTTTTTCTGCATCCCACCAATCCTGCCGCGGAGCTAGGGACAGCACGTCGACTGTAACCCAGAGCCCAGACGACTTCATCCCACGTGCAAGTCGACAGCACGTTTGCCGCATCCAAGAAGACAGCAGGCTTGCAGATTGCGCTTTTGCTCAAGGTGCATGATATGCTGCATGACGCTTATCCGGAAGACCTCTGTGCCGGGACTGCCGCGTCTCACTTCTTCTTGTCAGAGCCCACTACCTGCTGCCAGAAATCCATCTTCTTCTGGGCCTGTACGAACGAAGCATCGGTTGTGAGAACATGAGGCCATATTGACAAGGTCAAGCGTTGCTAAGGGTAGGTCGTCTTTGAAGGCACCAGGTACCCTCTGATCGCAGATGATCATTCTGTGGCGGGTGATTTCCTGGCAGAACTGGTCGGGACGAAAGCAGCTCGCGGCTTCTCGCGGCTTCGTGGCGAACCTCGCGCGGCTCTTTCTTTGGCTTCTCCTCCACCTCTGGCATCTGCGACGTGGACCGACTTCGCCTTCGGATCTCCCACGGTTCCGGAACGCAGGAAAGAGACAGCTCGACTCTCGCCAGCTCTGAGCCAAAACAAGACACTGCTTTCTTCAAGGGTTAAGACGATGGTCAAGTCCGCGGCAGCAATGCGACACCCTTGGCGTTTTTTGACGGCACGAGGAGTCTGCGGGCAACCCATCTTTAAGCTGCCCCCCCTTCCCTAGTTCATGTGCCCACCTGCTTGCACCTGGGGTGCAGCGAGTGAACGGCAATGCGAAAAAGGACAGTAGCCGGAAATTTGGCACTCGAGGGCTTGGACGTGAGGATTCAATGCTTGCGAAAAGACTGAATACGGGCAGGGACAACTTGAAAGTCATCTCGGCAAGAAGTTGAAGTGCTAGGAAATCGTGGTTCTCGGATTCAATGCCGGAATGGACGATAACAACAACTTTCTACGTCTCGAACTCTGGATCAAGCTCTTGAGACTTCTGGAGTAGTTGAACCGTGCAGTCACCTTCTCCTCTTTCCAGGCAGATGGGTTCAGTTCATGAACTTGGATGAAGCATTGCCGACGTCGGAATCGAGTTCATGGCATGGTGCGACTCAACATCTAAAGCCTCAAAGCCTTTGACTCAAAGCTATGGTGGTGCGGTGGGCACACGATTCGGAGTGCGATTAAGTCGCTTATGTACAGTGCACGTGGAATGCTGCCCTTTGCAGTCACTCCCGGCAATCCGTCAGCCAGGCCACGGCCGCTTCGACCTTAGGGTACTTTGCGTCAATTCCTGAGCTTTCGCAGGTCTGGCCTGGTACGAAAAACATGCAGGAGCCTTTTGGGGCCGCGTGCCGTGGAGCAGCGCTCTGCGGCCGCCCGTGCCCCATCCGAGGAGAAGCCCAGCCTCAGAGTCTCAGAGCTCCGAGGCTCCGAGAGCTGCCACATGGCATGCGCTCGTATACGTCCAGGTACCCGAGGAGCTGCGCCACCAGCTCAGCGTCGCCTCCGGGCGTAGCAGCTTAGCAGAGCGTAGGTTTCGTGCACTCCCATACCGGATACCCCTTGATCCCAGTGCCTCGGTATCCATCGCTCTCCTTCTCAGCATAATTTCAATCCGTGTTCCGACTGCCTTTTTCTGGGGCAGGGACGGGTCGTCGACCCGTCAGCTCCGACAGCACAACCCTGACTTCAAGAAGAGGAGTTGAAATCTGCTTCGAATTGCTGTTGCTTTTCCCAGGCTCTGACAGCTTCGAAAGCTTGCTTTCCAGCGCTCTGCCGGCGGCTGCGCTGGCAGCCTTTTGCTCCAAACCAGAGGAAAAGAAACACAACTTGTCACCTACTGTGCTGCTGTGCTGCTGGGCTGCTGGGCTGCTGGGCTGGGCCCCGCCTCGACTTGGGGCGATACTTCGGCGGTCTCTGCCCGCGTCAAAGGATGCGGCCGTTTCGGCTCTGCCAGCCTGCGCGTCAGCGAGCCCAAGGCCTGCACGGGCACCACGGCACCCCCTCTCGAGTCTCACATGAGCATTAACCTGACAAACAAAACTTCTTGATCGATATATTTTGGTTTGGCCTGGCCTGGGCAGACTCCTTGGCTTTTCTCGTGGACTCTTCCAGGGCCCACTCCATGGCTTCCTCGAAGAACACACCGCTCTTCGGAGCTGCGAGGGTTCCAGCGGTTCGAGGCAGTCCTCCATACCTGAAGGAAAGCGCACGGCTGCCTCCTGGGCGATGTCCTGCAATTAGGAGCTCAGATGAGCTCAGAGCGTTTAGCGACAAGGACTCAATAGGACTCCTGACTGAAGCCCATTTCCTTCAGCTGGGCTGTCACCTCTGCCAAGACTGCGCTTGCACAAGTAAAAGTCTTCTCGAGGTCTCTCGCGTTCTGTTTACCGAACGACGCGGCGCCGCGGGCTTTCGTTCAGGAAGACACTAAGTCAGTACTCACTTACCGGAGCCAGAAAGTTGGAACATCATTATCCTCCTGCCCTTAAAGCAAAGCATAGGGAATCCCGCCATGAATCATCCAAAACCTATGTTCCAACTGTCTGGGGTTCACTGTAAGCTTGGAGACTTGGCAAAGTCATCACTCGAACCGATGCCGCTTGAGCACCGCATTTTCGTGGACTGTTTCAAAGGGGGGAAACACTGCCGATGTTTGTGGGACGCCGATGCGCGTCCGCAGTGTTCCAAGCTTGCTGTGTAACTGTTAGCGTTCCCAGACCCTCTCACATAAACGCGCACACAAACCAACAACCAATCAAACAAACAATCCAAAAGACAAACAAGCAAACAAACACCGACAGACAGACAGACAGACAGACGACAGACAGACAGGCAGGCAGGCAGGCAGACAGGCAGACAGGCAGACGGGCAGACAGGCAGACAGGCAGGCAGGCAGACAGGCAGGCAGGCAGACAGGCAGACAGGCAGACAGGCACCCAGACAGGCAGACAGGCAGACCAACAGGCCGACAGACCAGACCAACAAACCAACAGACCAACAGACCAACAGCCAGACAGACAGATAAACAAACAAAGACAAACGGAGACAGCGAGACTCGTCTTTTTGCAACTCGCAGGCCCGTGGCGGCGGGCTTGTCCATCCGACAATCCCTCTTAGAAAGACTTTCAAAAAGAGTTGCAGGGCTACCCGCTTGTCCAGCCGACAATTCGGGTACTGGCTCCTGTTGGGATTTTGTGTGTACCCATTGCACGCAGGCAAATTCGGCCTTACTGCAATCTTGCAATTCTGCAACGACAGGGACCAGCGACTTTGGAATTTTGGCTTCAAGGCTTCACTTAGGCCAGTGGCTCGGGCCGGTGCCCCGGGATCTTGGCATCTCTGGGCTACAGGAAGAACAATTTCGAAGCCCTGAAAAGTCGAGCTGCCCCAAGCGCGCCGGCAACTGCGCAATTCGTGCAAAAGTACAAAGACATGAGCCGGTGGTGGTGGTGGTGGTGGTTGTGGTGGTGGTGGTGAGTGCAGGTTGACAGGCACTGAGGGCCTAGCTCCTTGAGTAGTTGCTTTGTAGCAGTCGTAGTGAGCTGCTTTTAGTGGTTTGTGTGAGTGTTGTTTGTGTTAACGTTCTGGCGCAAGCGTATGCTTGTGGAGCCGTTTCACCTAACTTTGAGCGTGTGCCCTCGTGAGCAGAAAAAAGGCAACGACCGTGCTGCGACGCTGTGTTTAGACCTCACCTCTGAGTACTTACAGGGATTCGAACACCGCAGTTGGGGGCTGTTCTGGGAAGTCACTCCAGACTCCAGCTGTCGTGCGACTGGGTTGCGTTTCGTGACCAGTCGACGGCAGTATGACTAGCGGCAACCAAGAAGTGAGTGGTACGGAAGTGTCTTTTGAGCAAGCGGTGGAGGATGGGCTTATTTATTCCCTGCCCTCCGACGCTTAGCTTCAATGGTTGGCAGGCTTGGAGGGCAGGACCGGGGAAGAGACCTGCGAAAAAGAAAGGTGACTGGGTGTTTGCCTCCAGCAAGCAGGAGTCGACCCTTTGGAAGGCAGCTATGGAGAAGCACCACGGAGCTGGTTGGCGAGATGCCCTGGACGAGCAGGAAGCAGAAGTAGCAGAGCAGGAACAGGACGATGACGAAAAAGAAGCGGAACTCGTGGCAGATGAGCCGAAGAGTCCGGGAGCTACCGGTCTTGGTGCGGATCCTTCGGGGTCGCCCGGCCGAGAGCTCGGGGAGCGTCTGCGTAGCCTGCCAGGAGCTGGAACCGTTTCTGGTGCTACTTCCCTTGCTTCTGGCGGCGGTACGGTAGTGGACCAGCTGCGGAGGAAGTTGGCCGAACCGTTTGAACCGAATTTGGAGACCTTGGACCTCTACCAGAAGAGAGTAACGAGGTTAGCTGAGGCTTTGGAGATGAGTGGTGAGTTTGTTACGCGACAGAGATTGCGGTCCTCAGCGCGAGGGCCGCGATCGCGGATAGTCTCAAGAGCCTTGGTGCAGAAGAACAGTTACGGCATCTTAAGATGCGGTTCGCGCAAGAGCTTGTGGATGGCGCCGAGGGTGAGGAGGAGAGAGAGGTGCGTGGTGGAGGACGCGGGGGAGGTTTGCGGGAACCGCTTCCGGTTCCGGGACTCCCTTGCCTAAGAAGCGCAAACAAGGAGGAGGAAAAGGGCGCACGAGGGCGAAGTATGATCCTGAGACGAGCGACAGAAGTCATCCCTTTGCGCATGTTTTCCCCCCGGAAGTCGCCGGAGTTGCGACCGGTGCGGCGGGTACCGCGCCCGCGACAGGTTACCACTTGCTGTTGGGAGCTACCGAGGTAGTTCAGCAGGTGACCTGGTCGGCTGTTGCCGTCGTTGACTCCCTGCGACGCTGTGACCGCAACCGTCTTGGAGACTGGACAGGTCGCACCTTGTGTGGGCCGTCGGGGCTGTTCTGCCGGCCAGGGTTGTCTGGGTTGGCGTCAGCCGCAGCGGGCAGGACAGTGTCTCCCCCACGGCAGGTCTACTAAGACGGGGAGGATGCTGGGGGCGAGGGGGCTTCGGTGCCGGTCGCGTCGGGCGGTCCTGAGGAGGACCCGCCACGACTCCCTTTTGGGGCGTGCCGAAACCCTACCGCGTCTGAGACGCTGGACACTACGATGCTTTAAACAAGGGGGCGACTGTGAAGGTTGACACTGAGGGCCTAGCTCTCCGAGTAGTTGCTTTGTAGCAGTCGTAGTGAGCTGCTTTTAGTTCGTTGTGTGAGTGTTGTTTGTGTTAACGTTTTGGCTCAAGCGTAAGCTAGTGGAGCCGTTTCACCTAACTTTGAGCGTGTGCCCTCGTGAGCAGAAAAAAGGCAACGACCGTGCTGCGACGCTGTGTCTAGACCTCATCTCTGAGTACTTACAGGGATTCGAACACCGCAGGTGGTGGTGATGGTCGTGGTGGTGGTCGTGGTGGTGGTGGTGGTGGTGGTGGTGCGCGAGACTTCGAGCGCAGTGATTTGGGCTTTGCACCTGCACCCATGCCATGGGCCTGTGCCATGCCGCCCGTGCCCGGAGGAGCAGGCGGAGGCGGAGGCGGAGGCGGAGGGGGCAAAGGCTCCTGGCCGTCGCATCGAGAGCCGAGCTGAAGCAGAGCCCCCTTCGGTCGCGGCCTCGGCCTCGGCGTCTCGCTGCAGCACTGGCTCCTGCAAAAAACGAAGAGGCGGAGACTCGCGCAGACTTCGTCGCAGTTTCGACGTCACCGTCTCTAACACAAACCCTCTATCTCTCTCTCTCTCTCTCAATCAATTCCTTTTGCCCGCTTTCTCGCGCGTGCGCGCCCTCTCAGGCTGTTGAGCTGGGGAGCTCAGCCTCCGTCCGCCGTCCGCTCCCCGAAGTTCAGCTCGCGGTGGTCGGAGTCGAAGCGTGAGACGAACTTGGCGCTCGGCCGCGGGGCTCGGCTCAGCATGCCGGGTGCTCGTCCGTGGGCTTCAGCACTCGCCCGGAGGAAGAGGAAGCCGCCCCTTACTTCCGAAATGCCTGACAGGGGCCAGAAAGGAGAAAAGTCAGGATAGTCTCTGCTCTTTCTCGAGAAGGAAGGGCTGTTGCACGCGCTGTGGCCTTCTCCCCCTCCTCTTCGACGCCTTCCTTGCGAAGCATTTGTCACTGCTTGGAATGCGCTCACCTTGTCGTTGAAAGGGCCCGCCTTGGACTTTTGCTTCATCCGCTCGACGTCGAACTTTACACCCCTATACATCCGCTCCTGGTGGAAGCAATCACTTCAGACTGCCAACGTGCTGCATGGGGTAGTCAGCCTGCGGCTTACGTGATGATTCAACCCAGTCCTTGTCTATGCTTCTGCTCATGACTGCATAGCTGGCAGTGCCAACCGTGGCAATGCAGGCCAAGCCAAAAATGATCTTGGGTGCACTGGGCATCTTCTTGGGCAGCATCGGGGCGACGCACTGATTGGAGCTCGAGCCCATGTGCCGCTATGCATAACCTTCACACGAAGCCTCTTTTTTCCGCACAAGGCTGTTCCGCCGGTCCTCCTTGGGCGACAGCCGCTTGAAGACGGGCCCCGGACTCGGTGCTGTGGGCCTCTTGAAAAACAAATCTCATTCTCCAACATGCAATCGATGTGATGGGCTGGGCCCCATGGCAAGGTGTCCACAAGCCGCGTCTCCAAGAAGTCGGCGGCCTGGCAGGCAGAGAAGGCGTGGCAACAAGAAGGTCAGCTCGCAGCTCGCAGCTCGAGCCTGCTCCAGGTACCACTTGGGGCCTGAGAAAAGCAAAACTCGGCAGAGTCTTAGGTCGAATCGCTCCAGGCAAGCCCACGGGGTCCATTGTGGCCACCCTGGAATGTCACCAGCCTCACAGGGAGCACTCGGGAGCGCTGCGCCTCTCAGAACAGAGGCCCAGGCTTGGCTTCGGTACCCCAGACGGCGTGCAGGTCGTGTGTGTGATGCGGCAGCACGAAGTCCTGCAGCGGCGCGCGCCCCGCGACGCGCGGGAAGGCACCTTTCTGGAGAGAATCTGCGTTGCGCACGTCGTCGTCAGCGACCTGCGTTCCGAGTGCTTCAAAGTGGTGTTTCGAGCGGCAAAACTCGGCTTCCGGCCGCGAAGAGGGCGGGGGACCTAAGAAACACTCGGCAAAACTCGGCTTCCGCACTTCCGCTTAGCGTAGAACCCCTGCCTCGCTCGAGGTGCACTTCTGATGGGCAAGAGCTCCTCCGCTGAAAGCGCTAGACAACGCGGGGAGGCCCCAAGTGTCGAGCTCCGAGCTCAGCCGCTCAGCCTGCCCCCGTCCCGCCTGAATGTCGAAGTGCGCTCGCTCCTAGCTCGAGGAGGGCGGGGAGCTAGAAGCGCAACCACCGCAACCGCAACCGCAACCGCCGCAACCCAGGCCCGCCTGGATCTCGCTGCGCACGCGGCTCAAGGCCAGGGACCTGGCTCAGCCGGCCACACCCGGCTCAGCGGAGCACGCAGCGGAGCACGCAGCTAGCAGAGGCTCAGCTGCAGCGGAGGGGCACCAGGAAGTCGGGGAGGCCAACCTGGCCTGAAGAGATCTGCTTCGTTCTAGGAATGAAGTGTGAAGTCTCTTTGCCACTTTCTGCGAGGTCCGGCTTTGGACGAGCTCCTGGGCCACCATAGGTAGGTTGCCTGAGACTTCTTGGAAAAGAAGTCTCCCCACCAAAAGCAGAAGCACTGGTGAGTCCACTCCCTGCAGCTTTGGCACTGAAAGGTGAGTCAAGCACCTTCTTATTTCACCGAGTGGAATCTGGAATGCACCGTGAGCTACACCAGCCTGGAGTCACGGAAACTGAGTCCAGCACCAGTGCGCTGATGCCGGAATCTTCTGCTGCACGGAGGATCGCTGTCACGGCGCCCATGGACCTGACTTGAAAGGATGTTCAGGGAGGGAGGTCGGATGCCGGCGCGGCACAAGTGGAGCCTTCCCCAAAGGCCCAGCAGCCGCGCTCCCAGGTTTCGGAGATGCTGAATCAAGACCTGGACACAGCGGTGACACCTCGCCCTTTGGGGCCCCCCTCCGGGCTCTGCTGCCGCCTGCAAGTCCAACTGCTCGAAGTGGCCGAGAGAGATGAACTCCCCCTCGCTTTGCCCGGACCTGTCACAGGCAGAAGCCGGGACCCCTTCCTTTTGCCTCAAGAAGCCACCCGGGCCGGGGGCACCCGGAGAGGTCCATGCAACAGAGTCTGAAGTTCTTCTCCAGCACGACCTGAGCACGTCTCAAGGCGTAAAGGCGTAGCAGCGTAGCAGCGTAGCGCGTCGGGCTGAGGCTCTGTCACTGAGGTCCCGACCTGCAGAACATCCAACGCCTCTGCCCGCGAGGAGCAATTGCCATGTAAGTAGATGACGCACCTTCGCACGGAGCGCTGAGCTATGCTGAGCTTATGCGAAGCCCGCCACAGCCACCCTCTGCTGCGGCCCCCGGCGGCGTCGAGGCCATGGGCTTCTTGGGATAAGACCCTCAAAGGGAGAGCTCAAGTCACGGAGTCACGGAGTCACGTAAAGAGGCCAAGTCACCAAAGATGCTGCAGGCCAGCCGCATTCCACGGCCGTTGGTCAGGTGGAAGTCCTGCGAAGAGAGACAGCGACACCGGTCTTTCTGAGCTTAAAAGGGAACCTAACCTCGCGGCAGTAGATTCGCGAGTGGATCCGGAACTTGCTGGGCCCAAGATCGGAGATGAGGTACTCGGACCTCTGAAATTCTGTTAAATCGTCTTGAGCTTTCAAAGAGTACCAGTGCCATCCAGTGCCCAAGGCCGGCCTGGGGGGTCGAATGAAGAGCTTCCAGAGGAGGTCATAAGACTCCGAGAGGAAGGCCCTCCAGGAGACGGAGACCTCCATGGCGCCCAGAGACCAGAGCCGCTGCGTAGCCGCTTCGTGAACGTCGTCGCTCTCATGGCGCCCGGGCCCGGGCAGCCCGGGCGTTTAGGGCCCTAAATCCGCTACTCGGGAGAGGATCCGCCCGTCTGCGACTTCAGTGTCTGCGACTTCATAGAGAGAGCACTCTGCGAGGAAAGACTCCGAGGTGCTCCGGAGACACCGTCCGACATCGCGGGAGTCACAACAGCAGAGCAGGGCATCTTTTGCTGCGCAGCGGAAAAACCTCGAAGAGGTTGTCAAGATTATCACAATCAATTGCTTCTGAGAAGCAAGGGGCGTCACACGGCAGGGGCAAGTCTGACAGATAGTGGCATCACCTATTTTTGCGCAACAACAGAAGTGCCTGCACAAGTTGAAGATGCCCGGGTTCTCAGATCTCTCAAGCTTGGCCCATCCATCCCGCCTTGGATAAGAGTATGGTACGGATATAGAATATCAGATTTGCTGGCAGATCTACCCTCCTATGAGGGAGTGGAGCATAGCAACTGAAAACTGTGGCGCCGAACTCAAAGGTCCTCCGGCGCAAGATACGAAACAAGATAGGGTGCGTCACTCACTTGCTCAGGAACTGCCAGGTCGGGATGACGGAGTCGGGGTTCAAGGACACAGAGTCGATGCCCTGGTCCATGAGCCACTTAGCGAGGTCAGGGTGGTCCGAAGGGCCCTGGCCGCAAATGCCGACATATTTGCCCTTGGCCTTGGCGGCTTTGATCAGAGTCTCCAGACCCTTCATGACAGCTGGATTCCTTTCGTCGAAGTACTGTGCAACCAGGCCGGAATCACGGTCCAGGCCCAGCGTCAGNAAGTACTCCAGGAACTCCTCGGCCAAGAAGACGTTGCTAGGCAGCTCGGCCATCATGTTCACCTTCAGCCCGTCCTCACCTCGCTTCAGGCCGTTCTTCTCCAGGACCTCGTTGACATCTTTGGCCATGTCCAGGGTGCGCACGAACGGGATCATGATCTCCACATTCTTCAGGCCCATCTCACCGCGCACAATCTTCACGGCCTCCAGCTCCATGGCGAAGCACTCCTCGAAGAAGGGNTTGGCCATGTCCAGGGTGCGCACGAACGGGATCATGATCTCCACATTCTTCAGGCCCATCTCACCGCGCACAATCTTCACGGCCTCCAGCTCCATGGCGAAGCACTCCTCGAAGAAGGGGTCAGTGTACCGCCCGCAGCCACGGAAGCCAATCATGGGATTCTCCTCATCAGGCTCGTACTGCTCTCCTCCGATCAAGCTCTTGTACTCGTTGGACTTGAAGTCGGACAGGCGCACAATGATGCGCTTGGGGTACACGGAGGCAGCCAGGGTGGCCACACCCTCAGCAATCTTGTTGATGTAGAACTCCTTAGGGCTGCCGTAGCCCCTCATTCGCTCATCGACCAAGGCTTTCGTCTCGGCATCCAGAGTGTCGTAGTTCAGGAGGGCCTTGGGGTGCACGCCGATGGCGTTGTTGATGACGAACTCGAGACGGGCCAAGCCAATGCCCTCGTTGGGGAGCTGGCCGAAGCTGAAGGCCGTCTCCGGATTGCCAACGTTCATCATGATCTTCAAGCCTACCTCGGGAAGCTCACCCAGGTCCTGAACGTTCTTCTCGAACTTCAGCTCACCCTTGTAGATGTACCCGGTGTCGCCCTCGGCACAGGACACAGTGACGGGGTCGCCCTTCTTGACCTTGTCCGTAGCATCTCCGCAACCGACGATGGCCGGGATGCCAAGCTCCCGGGCAATGATGGCTGCATGGCAGGTGCGCCCACCGCGGTTCGTGATGATGGCGCCGGCCTCTCAGCACAAATGCATACCTTAAGAGCCGTCTCGATTTTAATCAGAGTCTAACAACATGAATGCAACACAGCCAAACATCGAGCCTTCTTCATGATGGGTTCCCAGTCAGGGTCAGTCATGTCTGCCACCAGGACCTCACCCTCGTTGAACTCGGCCATCTGGTCGATGCTGGTCAAGATGTTCACCTTGCCACTGCCGATTCGCTTGCCCACAGCACGGCCCTCTGCGACGGTCTCGCCGCCCTTCTCCAGCATCTTGTACTCCTCAATGACGCCCACCTTCTTCTGAGAGGCAACTGTCTCAGGACGAGCCTGCACGATGTATAGCTTGCCATCATCTCCGTCCCGGGCCCACTCGATGTCCATGGGCCGTCCATAGTGCTTCTCGATCTTCACAGCCATCTCCGACAAGGCCGTGACCTCCTCGTCTGTCGCCGACCAGCTTCCCCTCTCCTCGCTGCTGGTGTCGATGGTCTCTGAGCCGCCACCAGCTTTGTACACCATCTTCACGAGCTTGGAGCCCATGGTACGGGAGATGATGGACTTCTTGCCCTCTGCAAGGGTTGGCTTGAAGACATACCACTCATCGGGGTTCACGGTGCCACCGACAACAGTTTCACCCAGTCCGTAAGCAGAAGTCACGAAGACCACATCCCGGAAGCCGCTCTCCGTGTCCAGGGAGAACATGACTCCGGCAGAGCCCGTCTCACTACGCACCATCTTCTGGCAAGTGGCGCACAGCTGCACCTTCTCGTGCTCAAAACCGCGGTCGTGGCGGTACGAGATTGCTCGGTCCGTGAACAGGGAGGCGAACACAAGGTGCACCTTCTCCTTCATGTCGGCATAGCCCATGACGTTAAGGTAAGTCTCCTGCTGCCCAGCAAAGGAGGCATCGGGCAAGTCCTCGGCGGTCGCAGAGGATCGCACGGCGAAGGTGAACTTCTCATCGCCACCGCTCACGCGCTCCCACTGTGCCTTAAGCTCCTCCTCGAAGTTGGGCTGGAAGGGAGTGTCCATGATCTTGTCACGGATCTCTTTGCCNCGCACGGCGAAGGTGAACTTCTCATCGCCACCGCTCACGCGCTCCCACTGTGCCTTAAGCTCCTCCTCGAAGTTGGGCTGGAAGGGAGTGTCCATGATCTTGTCACGGATCTCTTTGCCAACCTTCATCAACTTGTCCACGTCCTCGTAGATGGAATCGTCCGACAGCTTGTCGTTGATGAACTCGTTGATGCCTCCCTTGTCCAAGAACTCCTTGTAGGCATAGGCGGTGGTGCTGAANACCTTCATCAACTTGTCCACGTCCTCGTAGATGGAATCGTCCGACAGCTTGTCGTTGATGAACTCGTTGATGCCTCCCTTGTCCAAGAACTCCTTGTAGGCATAGGCGGTGGTGCTGAAACCGCCCGGCACAGGCACGCCCACATCCGACAGCTGCGAGATCATCTCACCCAACGAGGCACTCTTTCCACCGACCTTCTCCACGTCGGTGTTGCGCAGCTCCTCCAATGGGATGCAGACCCGAGTGTCCTCCTCACCTCCTCGTGCCTGCACGGAAACCACGCGCTGCTGCTTGGCGGTCTTCGTGGTCTTGGCGCGTCGGCCTGTGCCGGCAGCTGCGAGGCCTGCCAAACCTGCCACGCTGGCCATGCTGGCAACCCCGGCGACCGCGCCGAAGCTGGACGGGACGCTACGAGACTCTGCCTGCATGGCATGTCCAACGCTCTGGTGGGCGACTGTCTGCGGCGCCTGCGGGGCCACGAAGCTGGTGCCGGCAAGTGCGCAGGCACCGGCACCAAGGGCCACCGCTGCNTGCGGCGCCTGCGGGGCCACGAAGCTGGTGCCGGCAAGTGCGCAGGCACCGGCACCAAGGGCCACCGCTGCGGCGCGGCGAGAACTGGACATCTTGCTGTGCACAGCCATGGCTCGGAGCGGCTGAGTCGGATGCCGCTTCGGGAGGCGTACCCTGAGCAACGCAACTTCTCCGAAAGGAAGCGTCTAGATGCAAGAAGCAACCCCGTCAGTCTCCCAACCATCCCCTTTCAACTTTCACAGCCGGAAGGGCCAAATTGTTTTTCAAACGTCTGTTGGCGGTCGTTTACTGTTGTAAGTGCCTGTAAGCAGCTCAAACGAGTGCTTATCTGGGCATGAAGCGATTTTGGCACTTCGTGCCAATAACGCGCCGGGCAGAAAAACGCTTGTTCCGAGAGTGCACACTCAACGAAAGCAAAACGTGTGCTGAATAAGTGGGCGACCCTGAAATCCCCGCACCCAGAAGAAAATCGCTCTTGGATCACTTACTTGCTCAGGAACTGCCAGGTCGGAATGACGGAGTCGGGGTTCAAGGACACAGAGTCGATGCCCTGGTCCATGAGCCACTTAGCCAGGTCAGGGTGGTCCGAAGGGCCCTGGCCGCAGATGCCGACGTATTTGCCCTTGGCCTTNCCACGAAGCTGGTGCCGGCAAGTGCGCAGGCACCGGCACCAAGGGCCACCGCTGCGGCGCGGCGAGAACTGGACATCTTGCTGTGCACAGCCATGGCTCGGAGTGGCTGAGTCAGATGGTGTACGCTGAGCAACGCAGCTGACGCGATCAACCTGACCGCCCACCTGACGGCTATGATGCAAAAACCTGGTGGAGAGGAGGCAGTCGCACCCAACAAAACATTGGCATGTTTTTACCTGAGCTTGTGGTCTGTTAGACGCCGCACTCCATCAAGTGCTGATCAAGGCCATGAACCGGTGAAGCACAGGAGCACTTTGTGCCTGTGAAATGCCAAGCAGAAAAACGAAAATCAGTGCACACTGAACCTGCGCAAAACGTGTGCCGGACATTAGCAAACTACATGGGCGGCCCTGAAATCCCCGCACCCAGAAGAAAATCGCTCTTGGATCACTTACTTGCTCAGGAACTGCCAGGTCGGGATGACGGAGTCGGGGTTCAAGGACACAGAGTCGATGCCCTGGTCCATGAGCCACTTAGCCAGGTCAGGGTGGTCCGAAGGGCCCTGGCCGCAGATGCCGACGTATTTGCCCTTGGCCTTGGCGGCTTTGATCAGAGTCTCCAGACCCTTCATGACAGCTGGATTCCTTTCGTCGAAGTACTGTGCAACCAGGCCGGAATCACGGTCCAGGCCCAGCGTCAGCTGCGTAAGGTCGTTGCTGCCGATGGAAAACCCATCGAAGTACTCCAGGAACTCCTCGGCCAAGAAGACGTTGCTAGGCAGCTCGGCCATCATGTTCACCTTCAGCCCGTCCTCACCTCGCTTCAGGCCNTCGTTGCTGCCGATGGAAAACCCATCGAAGTACTCCAGGAACTCCTCGGCCAAGAAGACGTTGCTAGGCAGCTCGGCCATCATGTTCACCTTCAGCCCGTCCTCACCTCGCTTCAGGCCATTCTTCTCCAGGACCTCGTTGACATCCTTGGCCATGTCCAGGGTGCGCACGAACGGGATCATGATCTCCACATTCTTCAGGCCCATCTCACCGCGCACAATCTTCACGGCCTCCAGCTC
>BGNK01000376.1:150370-261254 GCA_003297005.1 Symbiodinium sp. clade A Y106 | reverse complement strand
ACACAGAAAAATATCAATATGGCGAATATTGATTATATCAACACAAACCACGAAAATCAATATCAACACAAAAACCATCCCAAATATTGATTGTAATCAATATGCGATGCTCAGGGTAGGCCTCTTGCGCAGCTTGCCGAAGCTGCGCATCCTCCGAACTTCATCTCCTGCGCTCTGCGCCACGAGTTGAGGATCCAGGTAGTCGTCCGACAGCGAGGAACCTGGCAACCTCAAGCTCCATCCAAGTTGTCGCTGCATAGGGCTAAATCCACTTCGGTTGCCAAACCTGTTCCGAGCTGACTCAACTTCATACATCAGCGTCTTCAGCTCTTGCCACGACGACACCACACATGTGTCTCGTGCCCGTTCTAGAACATGCTTGTAGTGAGCGCCCGCCCTTTCAGTCTTCCCGTTCTGCCACGGTGATCTGGCACCAATGTGCCTGACCAAGGTTCCACACTGAGAGGCGAGATCAGCAAACTCACCCCTGAACTCTGTTCCAAGATCTGCGATCAGAACCTCTGGTGCACCGAAGGTCCTCACCCACGTCCTCATGAAAGTGCGCCAGACATGATCTGCAGACATGTCCTTGATGCGTTCCACCATTGAGTATCCACTTCCCCAGTCCACGATGTTCAACGCCGGGAAGTTCTCCTGCTTGCTGAGCGCTGGTAGGTGAATCACGTCGATCCCAATGATCTGTCCTGGTTGATATGACTTTGGTAGAACGGCTGGTCGGGCTGCTTTAGGCTGTGGGCGAGCATCGCATGTAGGGCAGCTAAACTCCTTCGCTGCGAACCTGACGAGGTGAGGCTTGGCATGAGCGATCCTCAAGGTCCGAGCCAAGTCTCGATTGGATGGATGACCCAAATTCTCATGGACCTTCTTCAGAAGCCTGACCTCCTCTTCAGTAGGCTTGAGATCCGCACTTTCAGCCACTCGTCCTAGAGCTCCTGGGTCTGGTGGTTCGCCATCAGCAACTGGCTCCTCTTCAACTAAAACCTCTGAAAGGACCACTCTGCGCACTGAACCATCAACGCTTTTGGGGACCACTCTGCGCACTGAACCATCAAACATTAAAATGTGACAGTCCCCCTGGAGTGCCTCCGGATTCTGAGGAAAGCCGTCGACGCACTCGTAGAGTGCCTCCTGGTTCTGAAGAAACGACTGGACGCCCCCTGGAGTGCCTTCGGATTCTGAGGAAAGCCGTTGACTGCAACCTCCCAGCTCGAGTTGTTGTGATCTCAGTCATCAACTGTTGAACACAGTCAACAACCCCAATGAAGGTCAACATGCTTGGCTCAATTCGCGACATCAACTCACCACTGTTACTCATCACTGCCGCGCCGCCGCTGAACACACGAAGTTCCCGACGTCCATTGAGCCTAGTCTCCCTGGTGAGGTCACTGACATCCTGCACACAGTCCGCTGAAATGAGCAGCACAAACGGTTTACCCCGAGCATCTTGCCACTCAGCAGCCTGGCTTGCCATTTCCAAGGACTCCGAGGTTTTGTCTGGCCTCAGAAACACCACTTCAGGACTGCGCTCCCTGATGACCTCCCAAAACATCTCTGGAAACATGGGCCACAACAGCCCAACCTCGTGGTCCTCATACACCGGATTGTCACTCTCCGCAAGACCATACTTTGGTGAAACAAACTCCCACACCTTGCCAAACTCCTGGGTGTGCCATGCCTGGATGAGCTTCTCAGCTGAGGCCTTGATCAACTTGTGTTTGCCATCTGGAAGAGACTTGGTCTTTCCCGTCTCCTCACTCCACATGATCATGCCACCCTCGTCCTCAAAGACCGTAAGGTAGCTGGCCCCTTGCTCTGGATTTCGAGGAAGCCATCCAACCTGTTTCTTCCACTTAGGGTCATCTTGAGTCTTCTTGTAGTAGACACGTGACACTGGCATGGCCCATGGTGTGGCTCTCCCGCTCGGGGTACTTTATAATCATGGCATACTCCAGCTGCTTCTCGTTGGCACCCTTGGAGCTTGCTGCCGTTGAGGACGGGGTAGAAGCTAACCGGTCCTGAGGACATGGTGGCAGCAACAGCCGTCGCGAGGAATCGGGCAGCCATGCTTCGACCTTTCCGAAGGCCTCGATAAACACCGTCAGTTTGAACAGCTTGTCGCCGACCGCCCTCCAGCGTTGCATTGCCCTCTGAGTTCGCATCTCGGCTGCCGTCCTTTGGGGTCCTCTCCGATTCGCCCTCACTGGCGGCACATCTGACTCCCTCTGCGCCATCATCCGGTGGAGCAGTGCCTGTGCCATGGCTGCTGCTGTCGGGAGTTCTTCGAATTTCCTTTCCCTCGAGAGAAATCATGCTCTGGTTCACGAAGCTGCAGTTCATCAAGGTAAACTGCTCGGTCGACAACTTAACAGCTGCAGCTTCCCTAGGGAGGCTCCAACCCTCAGGTGCAAACGCCATGACATCCACAGCAACATGCCCTGAAGGGAGATCGTAGAGGCTGGCCTTGGCATCGTACTTCTTGAGCACCAGCATCTGCTCGTCCAAGTCAGCTGCCGAAGAAGCTTAATCGGTAGGAGCATTGGGATATCTTCCTGAACTACCGTCATCTCCAGCAACCCGTTCACCCCTGCGATGCCCATCGGTGCCTCGATGACCCCAATGACGGTGGCACGGCCACCCACACCAGTGGCCTGAGCTCTCTTGCCGTTCCATCTCACCCTCAGACCACGCTCCCTCAGAGCGTCCACTTGACGAAGCATAGCTGGCTTGCCTATGAGCCCGTCTTGGGCCGCCGTGTCCACCACTCCTTGCGTGGAGGACGTAACCACGCCCACAAAAGACTCAGCGGGCTGGCCTTTCTGATCGTAAGCAGCCAGCTCTGTTCTGGACGGAGACCTCCGCCTGCACACAGCATTCATGACTTGGTCAAACCTTGGGACGTAGCTGACCGCATGCTCTGGTCGCTCTTCATTTTCGATCACTCTGCCAAAGAAGCTGGCCGTCTCTCCTGGGCTTTGCCCGGTAACGAAGAAACCCGAGCGAGTGGACGACGTTGTCGGGGCCGCGGAGCTTCGCTGGCTTTCCAGGTTCTGGCGTCCACGGGCATCTGGTACCCCACGGCACTCTTTGGCCCAGTGGCCTATGCACCCGCAGCGGGCGCAGCGGGTTCTGAGCTTCAGCTGGTCGATGTGTATCTTCGAAGCTCCACCATGTCGGCCGCTGCCATTGAAGCGCACCTTGTCCTTGCTCCTGGGAGCAAAGGTAGGCTTGCCTTTGCCTTTCCCTGGTGCACCACCGAAGCCCTTGCCCTTGCCCTTCTCGACGGGATAGTATCCCCTGACATTCCGTTGCTCCCGGATGCTCCGCCTCACTTCCTGGTACGTCGCCAGGGCTTCCTGCATCTGCTCTTCATCGTAGATCTCTTGTAGTTCTCCTGCATTAATGTACACGTAGTCATCGTCTTCATCGCTCTCGTACTCCACATTCACATCCGCCGGGTAGACCTCGTTGATGGCCTCGTCGTCCGGAACCGGGTCCTCCTCATTCTCCTCTCCAAAGAAGATGCCGCGCCTCTTCTCATGGACCACCTTCTCGAGCTTCCGGAGGTTCTTGATGATGGTGGGCTTGTCGTACTTACCCTCACACCACGTTATCAGCTGATTGTCCTGCACCTCAGTAAGGTTAGCGTGGCGGTAAAAGACATACCCTGCAGCAATCGGTGGGAGAACAACCCCCTCTCTGTCAAGCTCCTTGAAGGCGTGTTCCATCCTGATAACATACTCAGCAAAGCTTTCCCGAGCGCCTCTCACTTCTCCATAGATGGCTGCCTCCATCGCCTTAGGCAGGCTGGTCTCTAAGTGAGGAGCAAAGTGCTCCTTGAGCACCTTCATCACATTCTCCATGCCCTTCTCACACGCAACCTCCTCGAAGGTGAGGCCCTCGGCAGCTGCTCGGGCGGTTCCGCTGAGTTGTCTCAGGAGCTTCGCGCCCCACTTGCTCTTCGGAACCTCCGTCTCATACTCCCACAACTTGATCTCTTTGAGCCACTTAGAGAACGTCTTGTCTGGGTTCCGGCCATCATAAGGAGGTGGAGGTTCACGGTCTTTCCAGCCTCCGGGGCTGCTTGCACCCTGCTCGGCTGGCGGCTCGCTCCCCTGGGACTTGGGAGGCATGCAGGATCCTGCTCACACGAACGTGAGCTCCGCTACCACCTGTGGAACACAGGCGGCTCTGTAAACTGACTCCAAACTCTCACTTCGCCCTCACCAAGTGCACACTGAACGTGTTCCGGCTTTTCGCCTGTGCTTCCGTCAGCGTACCATGTGACACAAGCCCCTGTGTTTTGAGCACCAACACAGCGGGCAATCACAGATGCTTTCAGGAAGAGCTATACACACTAGTCAGGGCACGTAATCACACCCTGCTAGAATTAAAAAAACCCAAACCACAAAGACGCCCCTTTTCGGTTCCTGCGGCGGCTGCTTCGCTTCGAGGAGGTGGAGCTGGGCGCCTCGCAGTTGCCCATCGCCGCCGTCGATGCTCCGGTTGACCCTTAGCTGTTATTTTGGGGGCCGTATCGCTGCAGCATCCTTCTTCACATCATTTGTGCACACAACGAAATCTTCAAGCCTTTAGCCGACGCAAGCCGGACTAGTTGGTCATACCCAACCTCCTGGAGACTTCAATCTTAGGTACGAAATAACCCGTGACAGCTTCGGCAGAGCGTGCAACAACCACTCAGACAAACATGCTCTGTGGCCTTGCAGTCTGGGAGCCGGCCGACTGACATCACGAGTTGCACAAATAGTGGGAGCAAGGTGCTCCAACCACCATTGCCTCAGCTTGGAGCTGTCTATGCCACCTCCAAAATACGAACAGATTTGATAAACAAAGTGGCTCTGTACATATATCATATACCTATATATACACAGGCATCATGCATTTTGCAATAGATGTTGCTAGCTGCATCCTCCGAGAGCTTGGAATGAGAATATTAACTTCGTTTGCTTATCGGTAGCCGCAGCTGCTACAGATCAAGTCAACAGGGGCCTGTAATAGAGAGGTGGAGGAAGCCCACGTGTGTGCCGTGTGCGCAAAGCTCCCGCGACTCAACCCAGAAAAGCCTCAATCTCGGAACCTCGTACAAGCAGTCCGAAAACCAGATTACCCAACCCCTGAATTCAACCCTATCTGCCAGTACCCTTAACCGCAAAAGCACAAACAAAGCATACCAAACGAAATGTCCCTACACCCGAAATACAAAATACGCTGCACCCTAACCCCGCGGGCCAAAAGGCACAGCAGCGGAGGCCGCCCCGGCTGAGAGTTCATGCAGGTCCAAAGTGCCATGACCGTCCTTCAAAAGGCCTCAAGACGATCTTTGATCTTTTGTCGGTTCAGCTGAGGGTCTAAGGCGAATTTTGGTTCCGCTGTTCGGCCCTCTGGATGTCCCAAACAGGTGGACTGGGAGTGTTTTCTTTTGGGCTGGCCGGGTCGGAGCCACTTCATTTAATCAGGTGTCGCGGTCTTGGGCTTTCTAAACACCCGACACTCCGGGCACGAGATGCCTGGCCTGGGTAGATGCCACCACGCTGGAGCGCCAACCTATACAGAGATCGGCTATTCTCCTTCACAGGGTTTCGACGCTCACGCATTTAGGAGCATTATGTTTTGTTTTTAGGGCTCAGGGTTTCGGCATCGGGTTTAGGGTTCGCCCCTTCCGGATTGGATGTGCTATACTTGTAGAAGGCTGAAACAAGTTGAGATCATGGTGTCTGGATCCTCTTGGAAGGATAGCCCATCAGGCTCTCATAAAGGATAGCCCATAAAGCTCTCATGAACGTCTGCCTGAAAACTGGAAGCCAGTAAATTCTTGATACTTGAAAACACCCGCAGCCCGTATTGCGGAAGCACCGGGTCTTCAGAACAAGCCTTGAAACCCCAACCCACCTTTAATTCAGTTGGAAACAAAGCATTCCTCAAACATGACCGTCATCAATTCTCCTTAATCTGTCTAGCGGGTAAACTATGCAGTTCTTGTTGCCGTTGCTGGTAGTGCTGTTGTTTGTCGTTGTCGTGGTCGTGGTCGCCCGCGGTCGCGGTCGGAATCGTTGTAGTGGTCGTTGTCGTTGTTGTCGTCGTCGTCGATATTGCTGCTGTTGTCGGCATAGTCGATATTAAGCCTGTTATTGTTGATGTTGGCTGTTGGCTGGTGTCTGTTGTCTGTTGTTGTTGTTGTCGTTGTTGTTGTTGTCGTTGTTGTCGTTGTTGTTGTTGTTGTCGTTGTCGTCGTTGTTGTTGTTGTTGTTGTCACGCTGACTGCTAGGGATGGTCTTGTCATCCTAACCAGTAACTAGTACAAGCTGCATACCTGTTCTTATGATGGAAAATACTCACTGTAACTAAATGTCTCGCAATGCTCGACGGATGAGGTGCCATTACGATGTCTTCAAGAACCGTCAGGTCAGCATGAAGGTGGTAGTAGTCGTCGTCGTCGTGGTATAGTGGTGAGGGTGCTGGTAAGCGGCAACCACAACGGGTAGCTACAAAAGATGAGGCAACGCGCCGGGGTCCTGAGTCTCCACGGCGTCTAAAATCGCATTGAAGGCCACGCGGCCTGAACTCAGCTTTCTAGTAGGGCCCTTTTTCGTTCGGGTTGTTGCATCTGGCAACTTAGGTTCAGGCTTTCTCAGCTCTGAGCTTCTGGGCATCGGACCGGGGGGCTCAGTATTGAGCGCCGAGATTCCGAGCCCACCGAACCGTACACCCATGTTGGGCAAGGAAGAAGCTCCATGTAAGACCGTGAAGCGTGTGACCCCAAAAGCCCCAATTCCTAAACGATTTTACATACGAGTCTCTCGTGGACGGAGCTTCAACCCTGGATGAATCTCGGTCACAAAACATCAGTCCTTCCAATCTACCCTGCCGGTTCCCTAAGTCCGAAGTATTGCTGCGACCTTTGCCCTATACAAATCTGTCTTCCGGAATCCCCGCAATCTAGCTCGCAACCAAACGACCCAAAGCCATGCGATCCCTCAATGCCATGCAGTTAACCCCTTTTGCAGCTGGGCTCTTAGTGTCAGCCAACGAGTGCAAAATGCTGATCTTGGTTGTTGCAAGTCACCCCCTGTTCCATCGGCGAAAATCTCCAGAGCACGTTGCCACTGCTGAGCCCGTCCTCGGCGGTTCAGGCTGCGCCGATGTGACTTAGGGTTAAAGGTACTTCTTTCCGCGCTACGCAGCTTTCTCAAGAGATCTCCGTTACTCTGTTGTTTGCCTGCTTCTGGTGGTCTCAGCGCGTACCCAGGCTTTGATAGCATCCTTCCTCCTTTCGCAGCAGAAACAGTCTCCCAATTGCGGCACAAGGCCTGTGATGCGCCACGAAACGCCTTCACACCGGTAGCTGTCCCTAGTCAGCGCATGAGCCCTTATGGACTTCAGCACCGTAAAGCTCGCTTGTCACTGGCAACTCTAAACTCAACACCTGAAACGATGGAAGCCGGGCAACTTCGAAGCTGAACTGGGAACCCCGAGGCGAATTCCAGTTGCACCCCTCCGAGTCACGGAGTTAGGCTAAATGCTGACCGTGGGCCGCAAGCCTGAATGGCAGTTGACTGCCTCGGTCAATTCTCTGAGAAACCTAAACTAGGAAGCTCGGAGATGCGATTTCTGGCTCTCGAAACTCAGACTGTGGTCTGAGACCCCAACTTTACGACTACTTCTATGCTCTCTTACATTGCCTGTGCTGCTGCCACTGCTGAAGCAAAACCCAACATGCAAGGATGCACTCGACGGGTCCAAGCCCCTAATTACCCCAATTCAAATCCTCGAATGAAAACAGCTTTGGCTCTCTCGTGTTCTTCAAAGCGACACCTGGGCGTCACTCGCCAGGTTCATTTGCACCGCGCAGCGGAAGAGGCCGATGGAGATCTCAGGATCTAGGATCATGCAACACCAAAGAGGGACGGTTTAAGTTTAGATGCCAAAGAGGGACGGTAGGCTGCAAAGACATAAAAGCTCCCTCGAGACTTCAGAGCTCCGAGCAAGCCCGAACCATTCAACCCCGAAGTCTCAGTCTTTACCCGACGTTGACCTCTGGTCTTAAGTTGAGTTGAAAAACAAACTTTGGGGACTCTCTTATACTTATTCGATAGTTTGATAGGAGCAGCACTGAGCGAAAAGATGGCGCACCAAACTGACAATCCAACTGAAACCTGAGTTGGGCTCTCTCGGCTCTGCGGCATAACTACTTATGGGCAAGCGAGGCTATGGATTACATGCTCGAAACTGCTTTGTTGGGGTCTGTTTGTAAGGCTCCACGGCACAGCCCATGTTGTGCCTCCCACTTCGCGGCGCGCGCGGATGCGGCCGACGTTGCGCCGAAGCTAACGGCGTCCGGGGCTAGAGCTCGGACGGGTAGCCTCTGCAGAGGTCTCGATAGGAGGTGTATCCTTATCGGATGCAGGTCAGGAGGGTTCTAGTCCTGGATTCCAGCTGACGGCAGTCGGGCTGGTCACGTCAGGCTTCCAATAACATCTGCCAACATCACAGAAACACAAAATCTTTTGGAATCCTTCAACACGGTGGCGCTTCAAGCTACGCGTAAAACTTACACGTTGAGGATCCGGCGTCAGATTTCAACACCATGTTCAGTGCTTAACGAGGGGAGATTATGTATGCTGTTCTGGCACATGGTCATGATGGGACAGTTCCCCTGAGTCTTGCGACATCCTGCATGAAGCCTGAAGCTCGTGAACTCTCAACTCTACGAAGTGCATATCTCGGAGACGCAACACTCTTAAACGGCCATCACCGCTGAACTTCCCAAAGTGAACTCTGCCAGCCCTGTAGGTTTCAGAGTGTTGGATGGGGTTGAGGGTATAGAGAGGCAAGATTCAAACCAAGATTCAAAACACATACAAAAAACTGCGTGTATCGCACTCGTAGCGTACTCAGATTCTTCCCTCCCCCATGCTCTGAGCTCCCTGGCGCAGCCAGCAGAGAAAGCGCCCTCTGCCACTCACTGCACTTTTCGCCTCGTGTGGAGTGAACCAAGCTTTGCGCATAGCAAGGCAGTAGGTGGAAGTTTAGCAAGGACCTATTATAATCTGTAAGAGTATATAATAGTAGCTAACAAAAGCAAATGTTGCCCAGGCAGCACGAAGGCGTGCAGTCCCGCACATGCAACAAGCACTAAAATGATTCACAGGAGACTATGGGCCTGAGCAATAGGGAAATTCCAACAACCTCACCCCAGCGACACAAGTCAGCAAATCGAGGATCAAAAGCGCGTGCTTTTGTTTTCGCACATCTCGGGCGATTCAGGGAAGACTATCGGCGCGTCTGCCTGTACATGGTCGCCGGGACGTCCACAAGTCTGCCTGGCAGAAGCCCTTGACGAATTCTGTGCTAGGCGAGCGAGAAGCGGCACGGAAAGCGAGCTTGAGACTTGACTACTCGGCTAAAGCTTCAAACTTCAAGCGAAACTCCTGCGACTGCTTCCGGAGCTGAAGTGATGGCTAAATGCACAGAATATAAGCACATATGAAGCAAGTGGCACCTCAAGGAGTAGAAGTTTGTTTGGGCCTTTGGGGATATCCATCTTGTGGATATGTGAAGCCTTCCAGGGCCTTTGGGGAGTGTCCGCACATTGAGACATCGATCCAGGAGCTAAGCCGGGTGACTACGGGATATTCAACTTAAGCTTATTGTGTCTTTGGGGTCTATGGCTCGTTGGTGTGAGGATTTGAGGTTGCAGGAGTTTAGGCTTTGCTGCGCTCACCGATTTCTGCATCGACGTACCTGGTGGCATGTAGCAGTAGGCAGGCAGAGAAGCACTCGCGGTTTTCGGATAGCGAGCCTTGAACTTGTAGCTCCGACTCCCTGAAGAATAACATCAAGTGACGATGAAGAGATTACTGGCTACTCTATCGAGTCTGAAACGCAAAGACACATCTCTGAACCAAAATATTTTATTGATATGGTCTTGTCGTGGTTGTGGAATCCGTGCCTTTGATTCTCTCTCTCTGCAGACTTGAAGCGGTCGTAGTAGCTGCAGTTTCTTAGCATTTTTTTGATAGCCGGCGGAGGGTTTCGTAATTGAGGGGGGGTTTATAATTGAGTTCCAGGGGTGGGGTTTTGTCATTGAGCCGAGGGGGGGGGGGGTTTATAAAAAATGAAGTCCACATTACACCACACCTCCAAGCCTTGGTTAAACTCTTTAATTATAGTTCAAGCAGGTTATGGCACAACCTGCAAGCAAGTAAGCCCTGAAGCCTATTGAAACCTACAGGGATGTGTGCGAGGCACTTCGGAGGTGGCATCTCCGCGTCGTAAGCTGCGTAACAAGACTCCTCAGTGGAAATGTTTGGAGCCAATTAACAGGAAGTTGGATATGAGAGCTTCGTTGGTAAAGTTTTCGCCGGCCGCAACGTTTCCACTGCTTTGGAATCAGTCTATGCACATTGTAGCCGGCAAGACTACCATCTGAAGGACATGCCAAGATTGAAGCTCCGCAGGAGCGATACCACGACTACCACAACGACTGCTTGTTTCTGCTTCTGCTGCTGCCATTCACGTGCACTTCCTATATATATATATGTGTGTATGTATGGCCTGCTGTGTGGGTTGTGCGAGCTGCAGACAATCAAATGCAGTGAGTGCAGACTCGACGTATGTCCCTGCATGTACACCTTGGCACATTCCATTCTCTGACTGGCATGTTGTCGTTAAGTCACATGTTGCCAACATGATGGGCCTCTGTATACGTGTGTGCGACAGTGTACGCACGTGTATGTGTGTATGTATGTATGCGTGCGTACACACATACATACATACATACATACATACATATACATACACATACAATGATGTAGAATGAACATACACAGACATAGGCATATACATATACACATGCAAATGCAAACGGATCCAGATGTAGACATACATATACATGTGCATGCAGATGTGAAACAAGTTCATACATGCAGAAATAAACAACCGATTAACTAAATTTAAATACGTATAAGGAAATAATATAGCAGTATGCATGTATGCATGTATGCATACATATACATATATTTGCAGGTTATGCACGTCGGTTCTAAATAAAAACTATCTAACTGCATATGTAGCAAACGCAACATTTAGAAACAGTTCCTGGCTCAGCGTCGAAGTTGAGCTTGGCTTGCTCGCACGTCGTGCCGGGACGGCAGAATTCAGAGTTTCGATCCTCGAACGGGCAAGCAACAAGAAACGCGACCTCGATGGTACGTTAGTCTTGCAGATTGCTGCTTGGCTCGTCCCAAACAGGAAAGCTGTATGTATGCGGCATGTGTTGGCACCATTGACAGCAAGGCTTGACGGAACGATCCGCTTTCATCTAGATGGGACCTTGCTAGAATGCTAGAAGCACGTCAAAATCCAAGCCCGGGAACACAAGACCCGCCCAAAAGACTGCATTGGCAAGAACCATGTGGAAGTAAAACAGACTTCGACGTAATAAGGATACTATCGAAAGGGATACACGCCACGAAGAAGAACAAATACTAGAATTAGAAGCAAAAGGATTACCAAAGCACGCAGCACCCAAGAATAGACACAGCCGGCGCTCTATATTGATGATGAAGAACATTGATCATCGCCTGTCATTTAGGTGGACTGATGTGGACTGTAAAGGCCAATTTAACCAGGCGCAAAGATGGCAAACACGAAAGCTATCGCCGCACCTGAACAACCTGTGGAGAAAGATATTCGGCAACAAAAGAGTACCCAAAAAATGGCAGTGGGGAGGGATCTGCTGCGCAGATGCACTAGGCTGAATGTAAAAGACGATGGTGTGCCGTCAGAGTTGAGATTGACCAGCTACAATACGGGCAGCATGTGAGTAATGCGACGAAGAAGCAATGCCCCGCATTCGCAGGATTCTGCAGGACACAGGTTCTGCACGATTGCAACTGCACCACGGAACCATATAGCGACAGTTCCAACGACACGACTCTCGACTGTGGCGGACTTGGACTCGAAGGCTCCGATGTTGCAGATTGCAACTCAAAACGTGTAGCAACGAACAAAACAGCCAGATCTTGATTCAGATTCAGACGGACAAACCCATTATCCGCACGAAAAGATTCACCCATCAGCTTCGATGACAAATAAGTCCTACATCCTGAACAGGCAAGAGATAGATCGTAGATTCTTGAAAATGTTGCTTGGCATGTTTGGGCTGCCTTGCAAGAGGAGCGAGGACGGTCCCGCTGCTCCACGCGCTATGCCAAATGCTAATCATAACTGGGGTCCAGGCAGGGCATCCGCAACATCGCCAATGCCTCAGGCCCACTAGCATTATGACCCCCGGACCAGGCTTGAGGAATCTCTGAAACAGCGGGACATCCAACATGCTCGGTGCAGCAGCACAAGCCACCGTATTTGTATAATAGCCTGTCTGGGGAACTCTACAAAGACTCGAGCCCTTGAGAACTCACGTCTTAGGCCTTAGGCTCCCCTCCAAAAGGGATTGTCTGAATGGGGGCAGACTTCTGGGCGAAGATTCTACTGTAAATGATGCCGGCGACGTCTGTTGATGAAAGGAGCACAGCCTACAGGCCCACAGGGTTATGACGAAGGAGATGTGGAAGAGGACGTGATGTGAATCTGACTGGGTAAGGCGGATAAGGTGATGAGATTATTACACCAAGGACCCGACGATCGAGCGCCGCAGTCCCGACAGTCCGCCTTGGTAGGATGTCGGAGAAGCTAGTGCAACACAAGAGGCTTCTCTCAATTTTCATGTTGTTGAAATTTTATCCCCACATGCCTATACATACATACGTACGTGCAGGCACAGGCAGACAGACAAACGTGCGTGCATATGTCCGTACATACAGACATACGTCCATGCATACACTCATACGTGCAAGCATGCATTGTCTATCTGATACCTAATTTACCTATCTATCGATCTCTCGATGTATCGGTCGATAGGTGTATCGCTCTATCTGCCTATCGATCTATCTCTCTACCTATCTGGGATCGACCTATCGGTCTACCTAAATGTCCAATCTATCTACTCTATCTGTTCTCATCTAACCGATCTCATCTATCGAGCCCATCGAGTTTACCTTTCCTAAGCTATCTAATCTATCCAAGCTATCTACTCTGACCCAGCTGCCTCATCGATGTAGCTAGTCCAATCTGACCTCCCTGTATCTATCTGTCTTTCTCCATTTTCGCATTGTATTAATTTAGGTACCCTGCCGATTTAAAATGTGTGGGCGATGTATGCTTTGCACACTCCCACCCGCATGCATGCATACCTATAGTTTCGTGGGCTTGACTGGCCTCCAAGACTTTATGATGATGCTAGCTTAAACACCTCGTCGTCTTCTTCAAGAACCTTCCCGCATCCACACTTTGAAGCACATCCTCCTGCCCCGTTGCATCAATCATTCGGGACACCGGGGCCTACAGTAATTTCCGAGCCCGAAGGCAAACCAACATGTGCACAAGGAGACACACGCTTAAGGCCAGGTGGCACCGCAGTTGCCCAAGCCTCGGATGAGCAAATCAGAGCGGAGAGAAAATCTGCAGAGCTCGGATGCCTGACTCCAACCACCATGGAGCTGAACTCTGAATTCCTGAGCTCCAGAACCCCGCGACAAAATGCGCCTTAACAAACAGAACAGGTTTTGGGGTATTTTAATGGATGAGTTTTTATGGGCACTATCAGAATCAGGGGATTTAATCAATACTAGTTAGTCAGACCCCTACATCATACCCACAACCCTGAACTGCTGCCAGGAAGTGCAAGGAGCCGTAGCATCGAGCTAGGCCGAAGGGATTGCCTGGCAAACGGCGGGAATTCACGAAGCAGCATTCCTAACATTCCTAACCGTTCCTAACCCTGAAACCATAAAACGTAATCACCACAAGCACGAAGAACAAGCGCCATAAGAACAGGAGCGACAACCTCACAGCATCACAAACCTTGGGATCAAAGTGTAAAGCAAGGCCTCCACAACCAGTCCATCCATCTGTCGCTGGCCACATGTGATGCCTGGCTACTGCGTAATGGGGCATAAGCAAATCCATGAAGAGTTGCACGATAGAGGGCACCAGCTGCATCAACATCACAGCCATGCCTGTACCGCGAACTCTAAACTCTGAACCTTTCTATTCATGCCCCTGAACTCTATGTACATCCCGAGACCGCCCCTGAGCGCCAGGGGAGTTAGGCCAGGCGAGGCTGAAGGAGCCGAGACCAAAAACCTTGCTTCCAGTGCCACTGATTGTTCCGACCCCCTGAATCCTGACACCTCTGGCCCAGCTCCTGTTTGTACTTCTGGTTCATGCTTTTGGCTCCTAAGCATCTGCACACGTCAAGGCTAGGTTTCCGAAGCCCCAAACCCTGCCCAACCAGTGTTCCAATCCCATGACAATGGAAAAGCGAAACCAACAAGAAGTAGCTCAACACGCAACGTGCAGGCAGCGACACCATGTTAGAGACGCACAAGCGAATGCGAGAGGGATGTTCTACATCATGGCCGCATCATGGATCATTCGGGGACCCGCTGAAGGATCCGGGATTTCGGATTTAGAACTTCGGAAAGCTTCACGCCCCAGGGCTTCTTTGCTGCACAGATCAATGGTCGTGCTGCTGCCAAAGGCCCGGTGGCACGAACCAGAAGCTCCAAACTCTGAGACCTCATAGCAGATCGGATACACAACTTCGTCGCAAATCACGATATAACACATCCATTGACTCCAAGTCAAGGAAAGCTTTGAAAGCAGGAGAAGCCGTTTCAACGCCTTGAAGTGGCTGCACAGTCTCCAGTTGATCCTGCATAGCACTACTGTCCCCGGCAAAACTAGCATGTCCCCAGGCTGCGACGGATCCGTCCTGAAGGATTGCAGAAAATGCGCCTCTGGACGCTTGGATTTGCTGCACTTTCTTCAGATCACCTTGCACTGGACCAGGCAGACCGCCATAGTCAGGGTGTCCCCAGGCCACGACGGATCCATCGTTGAGGATGGCAGCAAAAGCGTTCCCAGAGCAAGAAGCCTGGACCTCCTGCACATTTGTCAGCAGATGCTGCTCAGCGCTGCTGTCACCACCAAGCACAGCAAGACCCCAGGTCACGACAGATGCATCACCAAGAATAGCAGCAAAAGCACCGCCAGAAGCCTGGATCTGCTGCACATTTTGCAGCTGACCCTGTGCAGAGCGACTGTCACCGCCACGGTCAGCACCACCCCACGTCACGACAGATCCGTCCCCAAGAATGGCAGCAAAAGCACTCTCCGAGGCCTGGATCTGTTGAACATTCTTCAGCTGATTCTGCACAGCACTGCTGCACATACCACGATCAACATCGCCCCAAGCCACGACAGATCCGTCGCCAAGAATGGCGGCAAAACCATAATTATTGGCTTGAATATGCTGCACATGTTTGAGGATCACCCCAGCTCACGACAGACCCATCTATAAGAATGGCAGCAAACACATCGTGAGAAGCCTGGACCTGCTGCACATTCTGCAGCTGGTCCTGAGCTGTACTACTGTCACCAGCATATTGAGCATCACCCCAGGTCACGACAGACCCGTCTGAAAGAATGGCAGCAAACGCACGATATGAGGCTTCAATATGCCGCACATTCTTCAGCTGATCCTGGACAGCACGACTGTCACCACCGGCGGCAGCAACACCCCAGGTTAAGACCGAGCCGTTGTCAAGAATGGCTGCAAAAGCGAATCGCGTGGCTTGACGTTCTTCAACTGAGCCTGCACGGCGGCGCCACAGAACCCACCACAAACAGGATCTCCCCAAGTTACGACAGACCCATTGTCCAGAACAGCGGCAAAGGCACGGTCAGAGGCCTGGATATGCTGCACATTCTTCAGCTTATCCTGCACAGCCACACAGCAACCTCCGCACCCAGCATCACCCCACGTCACGACGGATCCATCGCCAAGAATGGCGGCAAAGCACCACGAGAAGCTTGTGCAAGGTCAGTGAGTCGCCATTCGACAGCCAGGCATCCTTGATCGGCAGGTGTCCATCCAGAACGTTTCCAGATGCATCCACCAGCCGCCCTTTCCCAACTCCCAGCGCGGTTTGGGCCCCATGTTGTATTTTCCCCACGTGCTCATGCAAACCTACTTTCACAGTAGCTGCCCTGCCACTGAGCAGTCCAACTTTAACACTGACCGACATCTTACAAGCTGAAGGCGCCGCGAGGGCCCCAAGCCCCAGTTGGGGGAGATGGATCAGGGTATAGCTGCTTCGGCCTATGGCCAAGACCACTGCGAAGCCATCTGCCCCACGAGAGGTTGTATTGTACGTTACTTCGTTGCTACCACATGGTATGAGGACCATTCGATTACAGCATTTGTACCCTAAATACTCTCCCTGACTCAGCACTGCTAGCGAACGGCAACAGGAGAGTTTCTGCTTCATGGCAGTCAGTTGCCCGAAGGTCTTCATGATTAGGCGGCGCTGTTCTTTCAGCCAGAATTCACTGAGGGGCTTTGCGCATGTCCCAGAAAGCGCTACAGGGCTGTAATTGAAGTAACACTTCTGGGGACGGCTAATCGCAAGTCTGAACCCACTGTTTATACGAAAAAATGGACGCGGATGCCTTCGCCACAGGGACTAAGCTGAGGAGGCCCTCGCTGAAACCCGGCCCCGAAGCCCTACGGCCAAGCTGCTCTGCATTGGATTGCGTTTCAGGAGTGTTCTCCTCTACACTCCATGTCTGGAGAGGCGGATGCACTCGCAACGTGGACGTCATTGTCTTGGTGCATTCAGCTTGGCGCGTGAAGAATAGATCCACTGTACTTCAGTCTTCGGGGTGCTTGTTTCTCTAGACTCTAGGGATTGATACGGAGAGTTGGGCGTTGAGGCTTGCGGCTTGCGCTGTTAGAGTTAAGTTCCAATGGGCGGGCTCAACACCCCCCTTCGAACCTCGGTGGCCGCATCACGATGACAACTTCCAGGGGCTCCGCCAAGTTCGGACCTCGGAGGGGTTTAGAATTTTATGGGTGCTATTATGAAGGTAGTACTTAATGTGGGGTTTTATAATAACCCCGTATAAAGTCCTTATCCCTGAATGTTGTTATCGTTTTATTTCTTCTCATCGTTTTGCCACGAAAAATGCGTTATCGCTTTGTTATCATCATATTTTCTTCGTATCGTTTTCAACGGAAAACCATCAAAACCGAACACGGACACGTCAAAACTAAAGCGTAGCTATGCGGAATGTGGGATTCAATAACGACAAAATCTTCAGGTTGGGAGAAAATACCTAATTTAACTGTGATGTATCCGGTATCATTTTCCAGGGCGTGGTGGGGTTGAGGGTTTGGCCTGAGGGCTTCAGCGACTCCAGGTGTGGAGAAGGGGGCAAACATAAAACCACACCAGGTGAGTTGTTTCTTCTCCCTGTTGGCGGCGGGGCAATTTGTGGAGGCTTTCAATTCATTCGGTGTTAACAACAGTCTGGTGTTGTGATTCTTGTGGTGGGGAGTAGCTCTTTGCAATACTTCTGGCCTTTCCCCACCTCAGGACAGGACAAGTTGCTTCACAACTCCAGGATCGTTCCAAACATGCTCGGGTCCTGGACTCCACCGGCGCTTGGAGCCCGCACCTTCCTCCGTCTGCTCGCCTTCAATGGCTGTGGACTCTAGCTCCACGGTCTCGGGTTCCTTGCAGATGTTAGTAATTTCGAGGGCTTGAATATCGATAGCCTTCTTTCCAGCACGCGAGCACCAAGTACCGGTACCAAAAGACCAGGAACCAAAGTGACTTACAACCTAAACCCTACACCCCCGATCAGCCCCAAACCAACAACCCCAAAGTCCTAGACATCACCAGACCCAAAATACTAATCTCCTAATCCTTGAATATCCCTACACCTTAAATTCCTATGAACCCTAAACAGCAAAGCCGCCAGGACTTCCCCAGCGGGCCGGTCTTGGACATCTCGACGGCGGTCGTCCAGCACCAGAGATCCTCCTCGGACAGTGGCAAAGGCCCGTGGAGGGCATCGACTCGCACTGGCAGCAGGCAAGGCTCCAAACGGGTTAGAGCTTGATCGGAAACCAAAAGACTAACACAGAATGAGTCGCCTGATTGGAACATTCACCGAACTCATGAGTATGCAGTAGGCTAGCATTCCACAGCTGAGGTTGGGGCTCAGCCTTACAGCAATAGCCAGAACAAATAGTCCTGCGATGGGCCCAAAACGAACTTCAGGCTTCAGAGTTTCAGCAGCCCTCACTGAATCTTCGAAGTCTTGAGGAACGGCGTCCAGCCGTCAGGTCGCCAGGGGATTCGGGTTCCGGGAATTTACATATTCTTCTTCTTATTATTCTTCTCAGGTTTAGGATAGTTATCTGAAAACCGGTATTCCGGGGTTTGTCTTCTTCGCACTGGCCGAGTTGCGGCAAAGCTGAAGGCAGGACTTCTGCACGCCAGTCGCCTTCGCCAGCGCCGACCTCATGAGCTGCTTAATACAGGGGCCAAAAAATAAGAAGGGTTTTGGGGCCCATTATACTATAGAAATAATAAGGAACAACCAAAATAGTATTGGTAATTATTGAGGCCCCTATATTATAACTCCCACGCCTGCTGAGACACCAGGTGGAAGTATCTTATCCAGCCCGGCGGCAAAAGATCGCAGAACTTCTGTTCCGGATTCGCAGTCAGGACCAACCTTGCATTTCACAGGCGGCGAAAATCGAACAGGTGTCCGAGAATCGGCTTCCCCCTACTATTCAGTTTTCAGGGAGCCCCAGCTTCTGCATGTGCTGTGCAAGTTGAGGCAACTTGTGTCCCCGGGACAGATGCGTGCTTCTGAAGCTGTCAAACTCAAGCCATACAATACGAAAAAAACAAGAATCACCCAAAAGCTACGAGTACAGTCTGTCAGCTGACAGGCTTTGGACATCTGAATCTCCACTAAAAAGCAGCGCCTTCACGACCCAAGCCCCGATAGCCCACATCCAAAGCTTCTAAAAACACCGTCGAACATCCTGGTGATCATTTTTTTGCTGCAGCCCTAAGGTACCAAGCCCACGACCCGAAACAAAATTCGCCCTGAACACTTGGAAGCCCTTGAAGCTCTGGTCCCTGTGTGTCAACAGGACCAGGATGCTCTCCGCACATGCGACGGCATTCCAGCTGTCTCCCAGCCATGGCTGTCTGGGCACATAGGTTTATGTACAGGACTAATCGCGAGGACAGAATTTCAATTGTACCTTTGTGGCTGCTACACTGCACGCGTGGTGTTCGCGCTGTAGGTTCTTGGAGGCTTGCGACCTCTCTCGAATAGGGCTCTACTCTGGACGCGATATGAAAAACCTCTTGCCGTAACTCTATCGTTACATGAGGAGCGCTGAGGACCATCCGCGTTTTAGTGCAGGTCTCGCATGCCAGTCCTCTAACTGGCAAGGTCCGAATGCCTTTTGAGCCAAAGGCACCGGAAGCAGCAAACCTGTCATGCTGCCTGCCGTACTTCTGGGTTTTCAGGGTTTCGGAGACCCTGACGGCCAGCTCAGAAAGAAATCCAAGTGCTATCACGGGTTGCCTTAACATAACCCACATTCGCCCCGAACCAGGATCTCCGGCTTCGGTTTGTTTAGGGCTTGGGGCTTCTGGGGTCTTCTGAGGGTCTTAGTGACTTAGTGTTTATGGGGTTTCCGTTGATGGGCTTTAGGGGCGGTGCTAAGGACCAGCGTTTTCAAGCGATGCATGCAGGAATCCCCGAGCAAGACACGTCTGACTGCAATGAGTTGTGGTGCTGTGCGCGGGCTGATGTGAGATGGCACAACATAACACGTGTGTGCATGTAGCGACCACCACAACACAACTTTAAACCTACAGCGGTGCCCAACAGGTCGTGTGGCAAGCGCTGATGGCCGCGTTGTGGACGATGACGTCCTCCATAAAACAAACATACTGAAACTGGAAACTATGCCAAATCGGCTCGGATCTCTTACTGCTTCGTGCTTCTTCCGCACCACGAGATGTGGGCTTGCTACACGGAGCCTGTCTGGAAGCCAACATCTCTAATCAAGGTGGGCTATGAGTGGGGTTTGAGCTTGGGAGCATGGGCCATCCCCAGCGAAGAGCGATCGAACCAGTAGAAGAAGCCTGACCGCCTGGGGAGATGTGGCTCTTCGCAGAACCAGCCCATTCTGAAAGCTTTCAGATACTGCTCTTCATGTGGTTGCTAAAACGAGCACGCGGCAATCACAATTAATCAACAAACACGTCACATGTCTAGCACTAGCAGGCAGGGGATGTGCAGCGCTACTAGGCCTGTCCTCGGCCACTTTTGCATGAAACCTAAGGCCAGTTGATGGATTGCACGCTCGCAGCAAGAATTACTCTTGGAACTTGTAAATGTGCGTTCATGAAGGGACATTGTGTCTGTCTGTGTAAGAATGGCTGTGATGCGAAACTCGGTGCTTTCGTCTGATGTGCATGCAACCGGAAGCGAACTCTGAGGTTCCTGGGCCAATGCACAGCGCGCTTACGTGCGCGAGCTCTGTGTTCGTTGCAGGAGCTGTTCTCGACGTTCCTCTATTCCCACCCCCCATGCTGCCGACGGGAGTCGTCAGAAGGCCAGCAGTGACGCCCAACGGCAAGCAAGGTGCCAAAAATACCACTGAGTATGAGCAAGTCACGGCAGCTGCTAAAGGCCAAGGTGCCAGCCTTCCGGCACATGATGCCGAAGCAAAGCTTCCCCCAAAACTCAACTGCTTTTCTTCATGAGCCAGGTCGGCCTTTTGCCACAACCGATCTGACACCACAGGGGATTGAAGGAACGACAAATCTGGGCCAGGCAGCATCTGCTGCAGCGCTACTAGCGCCGCTGCCCAGTGTTGCCCACGCTCTGCGGCGCTGATCAGGGAACCTTTTTTGAACAAGGCTGTTGCTTAAGATTTTGTCCTGGGCTCACAATACTGATGGGGGCTTTGGTTCTCTGGTTCTCAGGTTGGACTTGCCCAGACCCTGCGAATTCTATAGAGGCGGTCAGAAACTCTCTATGAAGGTTTCCGGGCGATCATGTCGAAGCTTTCTGCTGGGTTTTCTAAGGTTCTCGAGGCAAATAAAGCCCGGCAAGTGAGCATGGGAAGAGTGGCGCACATGCACATTTCTGCCCCAGATAAGGCACTGAAGGCATGGGAACGAAGAAATGCCAGCAAGCCAGCCACACTGCGGCAGTGCAGCTGAACGAAATCGCATCCTTCTTGATCTGCTGCACCTCCATCTCGCTGAAAAGAGCCTTGCGCAGGAAATACGGGAATCATGCACAGGTCGGATAGAACGTGAAGTAGGATTGTGCAAACACAAAGGTACATGCAAACAACATCTCCACACAAAACACAGCAGAGACTCCGCAAATACGCACAAAGTGGGTAACCAAAAATCACTCACAAGCACACGCACATATACATATATATATATATACACAAACACACACACACTCACGGACACAAACATACATGGACACACATACGGGCACACCTACACGCGTGCACACACGCAACATCCCCAGGTATAGACATGCATGTACCTATACCTGTATCGGCCTCTATATACATATATCTGTATGTATGTATGCATGCATGTATGTAAACACATGTATCTTTTTCTACATCTACATCTAATCTAGATCTGCATCTACATTGGTATCGATAGCTACAGCGATATAGCCGTATCTGTAGTTACGTCGCTATCTTTAATCCTATCCCGAAGTCTGGCTTTTTAGTTTGTTGATTAGTTTGTTGCAGCCCAAATTCAGCAGCCAGTTGCCATTGTGCCCCTTTCGCGCAGCAGCTCATGACAGAGTTGTAGGACACCGCATCTCTCCTTCTTCGGGAACACAATGCAGATCAGACTCGTTTCTCCCAAATCCAAGCGAGCAAGAACATGTGGCTAGTGCCTTTGGACCAAGTGCGCAATGTGGAAACCTTGCGTCTTCCAACTGAGACTGAGATGTATGGGATGGAGCAGGGGTCCCTGTATGCCGTCGAGAAGTCAGAGAGTCGGTGCTTCAAAACAGTCGGAACTCGCTAACCTGATGACTGACCCTGTGCAACAGTCGGAAGATGCTGCTGCTGAAGCACTCCTGGATCGGCAGCCCAGCATAGCTAAACAACTCGTCTGCGCTGGCATATCAGGACGACGGGTTGTAGGTCTCACCCGTAAGATAAAATGTGCAAGACACTTCGGCCGAATCCGAGAACTTCAAGTAGCCAAGCTGGAATCATTGCAAGTAAAGTCGCAAAGCCTGACCTGAAGTATACCCCAAAGTCCCGTAAACCCTTCGTAAGGGTCCTGCAGCCCAAAAGCAACCCACCTACAAAAAACCCCGAGATACTCCTGAGCTGCCTCTGGGCCATCTCGCCTCAATTGGGACTACGTAGGGGCTTAGGGTTTAGAGTACTGACAGCTGAAGAGCCCTAGGACCTAAGATGTCTTCTAGACCAGGGCGTCTATTTTGGGGGCTCCTGAACAAAAAGTGGCAAGCAAACAGGGGAGCCCGTATTCAGGGACATACAGCAAGGATCCGACTACTTGAGGTCTATAGTGGGCTCGGTCCTTGTGGCGATGACTCTACTACTTGCACATTGGTCGCAAACCCGATGGGTATACCCACCTAAACCCTGGCTGATCCCTAAAACGCGCAGGAAAGCCCGTTTAAGGGGTTTGGGTTTGGGCCTATGCCATTGTATGTGATTTAGGTTCCCTTTTAATCGACGTTCCGGGGCAGTGTATGTAAACGGACCAAGCTTTAGACAAAACTGGCCCGAGCTTACCTTGCAGGGCTTTGTGGCTCCAAACAGTCCGACCTCTGTCCTGGCAATGCGAGACCGGGCGTTGATTTTGGGCTGGCTTTACGAATTTCACTGCTTTGGGAAAGCAGTGGGTGCTCAATGCTTCGGTGGCTTAGGCCTGTATTTCATGGATTGCTCTCTCTATCTCAACTCCTCAACCCTCAACCCTCGACCTTTTGCATCCAGGCCTCCTGCGACTGCCGGGTACCCTGACCTGAAGGCCTAAACCCTCAACCCTAAACGGCCCTAAACCCAAATCCCTGCCAAGCAACCGAAGAGCTCTAGTCCGAGCTCCCATCTCTCCTTGGGGAGCCGAGAATCCAGCTAGCTTAGGGCCGATAATCGGTTGGGATGCAAGGTTCTTTGGGGAGTTCGAGGCGAAGAAGCCTGTCGGAGCATGAGCTTGCTAGCTTCAGATTTCATGTCGTCAGGCTGCATGGGGGGGGGGGGGGGGGTTGGTGTCGCGTTTTCATTTCATATGTTATAAACTTTAGGCGTCATGACTACACNGGGGGGGGGAGTTCTGCCTCCGGTCCTTCTATCATATGATCATAATCCTAGGGTCCTAGATCAACCGTATCCGTTTTGAGTCGTGCTTCCTCCTTCGGGCGTCAGGTGGTTGACTTTGAGCGGCCCGAGTCTGGGCTTCGGTGTAAAGCTTTCAATCTCATGATGCAGTAGGAAATGAGCAAAAGCACCCCCAGGGGTGTGTGTAGCGTTGCACGTCATGCTTTCACAGTCGTGGCAACTGTCCAGCCACATTGTCTCTCCAGATGTGCAATCCACCCCTTTTGCAACAGATGGGGTGTTCAGAGACATTCCTTTGCAGGAGCCCGTCAATCTGCGGCTGTGGCAGTGGAAGCTAAGGAAAACCTTATCACTCGGATTCAAGTTGCCTCAAAAATCCAGCATTGCTCAACAATCCTTGTGTAACAATCCTCACCGGTCCTCACCACATTGTGTTCCGAGGCTTTGCATTTAAGGAATTTCGAGACCCGCTGGGAAGCAAACTTGTGCGAACCCCCAAACCCTAACAACACCTTTTTGCATCCAGGAACCCTGAAAGAAAATCCTACATCCCCGAACAGCCCTTTAAGAACCGAAAACCCCAAACCCCTACTAGTAGCCCTTGTAACCCCTTACTTTTTTAGTACACAACACTAAAGCCGAAAAAATAAAACGGTTCCCCAGACCCCACAACCTTTTGCAGATCCCACAAGAAACCTAAGAACCCGTTTTTCATCCCGTACTGAGGCCGATGAACCCAAAACCCCAAACTTCCAGCTCCAGCAAGCTAGGGCAGACTTGGGTCGTGCTCGCAGGCGCTGATGCCTGGACAGAGGATCTACAGCTTGGGATCCGTAAAGTTTTGATCTCGCATGAGTGTTGATAGAATACGGATCCGATTCAGGTGTATACGTATTGGGATGTTGTTCTGCCCCTCGCAACTCAGAGGGTCTCTTGAGTTCTGAAACTCAAACCATCCTGAAGATGGAACTGGAAACTGCGCATCACCTGATGCGCCACAAAACAGGTCTTGCAAACCCTGGCTGCACAACACTCACGGACCATATCAACGGGATAGACTTCGTGACGGCAGGTGTGATCAGTTCTGCTTGGATTCAACACATTAGACCCAAAACACACACGCACGCACACACAGCTCAATAAAAGACCCATGTAGAAAACGCATACCAATATCTGTATCTATATCTATCGATCCATCGATCTATCTACCGACCCACCTCTCTATCTATCTATCTATCGATCGATCTATCTGTATGTGTATATATGTATATCCACATGACTCTCGCTCTCTCTCTCTCTCTCAAACTATATATATATATGAAGAGATGCCTATTATTGTGCTATTGTATATGCGACAAGTCTCTACATTAGTGGTATGAGCCCTCCCAGGTTTAATCTGGAGAAGCGGCTGGTGTTGTAGACGACCTCGTCCCGGAGGATGCTGCGGGTCTTCATATCCTGCACCGAAACGGTCTCGCTCCAAACCAGCTCTCCCGCTCACGCCGAATAACTATGAGAGCAGTGTAAGTAAGTTAGTATTAACAATAATATATTGCTCAGCAGCTCATCAGGCGTGACATCTCGACCAACAGGGCTTGAATCCTGCAGCTCTTCAGGCGGAAACCAACAACTCAACTCAAACCCGGCGTTGGCCTTTGGGATTCTTCCGTTTTGCGGGCATCACACCCAGCAGAGTCCCAGGACGTCGGATACACGAAGTCCACTCAAGCAAAACTCTTGAAGACCTACACACTATCAGCCACGACTGGCTTGCAAAGCGGCTCCTCAAGCAAACCTGAGCTGCTCTGCTTGACACACTTGGATGCTCCAGGCTTTGGTGATCTGTTCAGCCAGCGTCCGGCTTCAGTGCTGAGCGCCCGATGACGAATGACCAAAACTACTATACCCGCTGTATTTGGATTGACGGGATCGCTTATCTGTACTCGGAGCACAAGCCTGATGCGCTCTACCATTACAGCCCTCGTTGCAACATGGGGAGGAAGCTGCACCAGTGTCGCGATTTCCTGTCGTAGAGCATATAAGGGTTGAATTTACAGCTTTGGATTTGGGGTGGGCAAGAGCAAATATGGACCTCCCACTTCGTTGTTTCATGGAGGCGCCTGTCATAAATGGTTCTTTGCACCGCGGATATGCTTCGGGCAGAGAGATGTTTCCACATGCCCCTGCAGGGCACTCGCAAGAGCAAAAGCAACCCAGCTGGAACGTGACAATACGATTCCGCATGATGGTTCTCCCGAGCTTTGTGGTTTGTCGGGTAAGCAACTGCTGTTCCTAAAGTTTCTGGCTTCTAATGAAAAAACTGCAGGCGGAGGAGCTGAAGACCAGGGCCCACTGCTGGAGCTCCGAGCAAACCTTCATAGCACTGCTGTAGCTGTACCGGTCCTGGCCGACACTCACTGCTCGCCTAGCCAGCTGTCTCTGCAGCAAAAGGCGATGTGACTTCCTCCGGAGCTCATCGTATTGTTCTGCTGCCGCACACACCAATTTTGCTGTGGTGTCTCGTTGGCCAATTGACTCAACACCGCAAGTTCGACGGAGCTGCGCTACCCCCGCTTTCCCGAAAGAGCTTCCTATGTAAAACCTCGTCACACCCACGGGCCGCCTGCAGGATCGAGGCCTTGGGCATCTCCGTAAAAAAATGCCAGGAACGGTCGTGATGCCTGGCCCTGTCATGTCATGGCTGATAGCTTCCAGGTGAGGCCTCCGTACTGATGGATTGGGTTGCAAGCTATGATACGGACAAGTTGGGCAAGGACTGCATTAGATAGCTTTGTTGCCTCCGGCTAGACTGCAAGCGCATCGCAGTGCCACTGGACTGAATAAAGGCTTCCGGGCTAAAGCATCAATGTGACGACTTAGGGATCAGGGTTTTGGGCTCAGGAGCACGGCGATCACTACAGCCATGCAGTGCAACCTGTCCAACACCCGCCAGCTTCAACTACAGAGGTCGAAGTCAGGGATTCTCCGGATTATGGCATACACGTACCCTACATCCCTCAACGATGATAACATACTGAAGCCCTATACTTATCGAAGTCTTTGTGATGAACTCGGAACTCCCTGCGGAATCGCTGCTTTTTGATCCTGCTGCCGGAGCAAGTTGTTTAGGACGTCATGGGTGCTTCTTCATGAACCAGCTCTTCTCTGGCAGCCGCAGTACCGTTCTTATTCATCATGTCTCTAGTGATGTCAGCACAGGCGGGGCCGGTTCGTTAGAAAGAAGACACAACAGTGTACAGATACCGCGCGTCACTCTGCAAGCCATCCACATCTTCATCAGAACTGGGGTGGCATTCCTGGCATGCCGGGCATTCCTGGCATGCCCGGCATTCCTCCCATCTTGGGCATCCCGCCCGGCATTCCACCTGGTGGACCAGGGGGCATTCCAGGCATTCCTCCTGGCATGCCTCCCGGCATGCCTCCCGGCATGCCTCCAGGCATACCTCCTGGCATCCCAGGCATACCGCCCATCTTCGGATAGCCACCGCCTGGCATACCTGGTCCTCCTGGCATGGGAGGTGCCATTCCTGGGGCTTTTCCAGGCATGCCTCCAGGCACCGTGAGGCCAGGCAGGCTTGGGAGGCTGGGCATTCCACCTGGGACACTCATGTTGGGTGGCGGGGTTGCGGCTGGCATGCCAGGCTTTGGGGGGATTCCTGTGGGGCCTGTCTGTCCTGCACCTGGCATTCCAGGAAGGCTGGGCATACCGGGCATGCCCGGCATCCCGGGCAAACCAGGCAAGCTGGGAAGCTTGGGAAGCTCGGGAAGGCCAGGGAGAGATGGGAGCCCTGCCTTTGCGCCTGGGGCCGGCTCGGGCTTCTTCTCAGGAGGTGGGGCCTTTGGCCGCTTGGGCATCACCGTGTGGTCACGGCGAAACTTGCTGCCGGCACGCTTACGCTGAGAAAGGGTCAACGTGATGCCATCGCTGAGGTTGTAATAAGCGAAGGTGAAGCGCTCCTCTGACTCGGCGACGGGATACGTACTGCTCGGAACAGTTTACAACAACAAGCTTTCCGATACAGTAAACCGCATGCTTTTGCAGGCTGCATAATGCATTCTGCGCAGGGATTAACAGTAGGTCGCGATGTCTGCAAAACCATACCTTCGCAAAAAGAAGTTGCTCCTTCAGGAAGAAGCCCACGGGCTCGTTGTGAAGCCTTGGTAGATGCGGTTCCTCCCCTCTACGCTGAGTCTCTAGCGGCTTCGGCTGACAGGTCAGGAACTCAGGGTTTAGGGACAGTTTAAGGCGTCAGGTGAAGTGAAGGATCTAGGATTCTAGACTTAGGTTGTCTGTTTATAGGGAGCCCTGATTATCCGATCACCCACGAGATCTCTCTCAGCAGGTTATAAAATCCAGGGCCTCGCCGCGACCCCACGTCGGACCCTAATTGTCACCATCCCTATTAATTGAATCCGGTATCCCCGATTTTGGGATCGGATTGTCTACCAGTAAGCTCGGCTTGGAGCTGCCGAAGATCCGGACACTCCCTACCTACTTTTACGCCTCTGATGTCCATCCAAAACATCAAAAGTCTTCATCGATTCGAGGAATTAGTCATGGCATATAAAACCCAACCAAAGTCGCATTATGCCACGATTTGTGGCATGTAAACCTAGGCCTAAACACAAAACCCCCAAGCTACCTGCCCCAAATCCACTCTCAGGCCGGGAGCATCATGCGATTTGCAGGGATCGAGCGGACTCCCATCGCCACGAGCTTCGCCTGATGGGGATCTGGCTCAGGCTTCGTATCCCTATGAACCCTTCTGTATAAACTCTGGAACCGGAACTTCTTCGCATCCACACACCCACATGCTTTGGGTAGATACATGTACATGTACATAGAGAGAGGGGGGAGGGAGAGAGAGAGAGAGAGGGAGAGAGAGAGAGAGAGAGAAAAAAAAACAAAGGGGATAGTTTCGGCGCCCAGTTTCGGCACAGCGGGAGTCAGTTTCGGGACGGGGTCTGTCAGTTTCGGTGGGCGAAGTGGGCAGTTTCAGTCTGATTCTTGCAGGCCTGGGCCTGAAACTGACCTGTCCTGATCCATCCAAAACTGTCCCGGACCATGTTCCGAAACTCCGCCCCTAAACTCAGCACCGAAACTAACCTCGAAAACCCTGAAACTCACAACTTCCGAAAACCACGTACACAACTGTAAAATATATGTTATACTCACATGTACAAACCCGTCAACACAAGCACATACCCACACATATTACCTCCACGATCATTGACTTAAGCCCTGTTAGAAAGCCCAGCCGCCTTTACTGCAGCACAGGTTTCCGTGAGAGGCAGCTCCACAGTCACGCTGTTCCTCGGATCGTGGATGGTTCTCAGGGGCTTTGGCTTTGAGTCTAGTGCGGTCTTGAGTCGGCGAGGTGACACAAGCTGGGAAAGTGGAGTGACCTTTACGCCTTTAACACACCGCCATAAAAAATAGCAAGCTAATGACGAGAGTGTGTGGTCCTCCCTCCCACCGATGTCCTGCTGTGTGAAAGGTGCCTAGTTCAGAACTTCGGGCACTGCGGCTACAGTGAGTCGGAGGCAAATTACGCATGTGCGACACAGGACCAACTATATGTCGCGTGCATATAAGCCATCTTTTTCGATACAGCCCGAGCAATCATCAATGCTACGAATTCCTGAGGCTGCCTTATGGGAATTTCAGAGGTACTTTCAGGGGCTAGTAGAAAGACCCTTACTCATTGTTGGGTTCAAGGACCCCCCCCCGCCTTCACCCCGAGACTACGTCGCACTCCCTCACTGAATGCCAGCGGAAGATTCATACCGAGCTCGCTCTCCACCACGCTCCTGAGCAGAGGTTCCAACGAGGTGACTATAGGAGCCTTGATAATTAGAATCGGGTTCTAGGGGCCCATTATACTATAATTATAATAAGGAGCCCCCAAAATTGCATTGGTCGTCATTTAGGCCCCTATGTTAGAGTCTCCGAAGGCCTAGGGGTTCTTGAGAGTCAAACCCGTTGGGACGTCAGTACCGGGCTTGGATCAGTGGGCGGATCTCTCAGTGATGTTTGCTCTTGCTGATTGTAGCCATTGTAGTTCCGAGAGCAGGAACAACTATCGAAGAATCCCGCAGCCGAATAGGAACTTGCACAACCGTCCGAAGGCTCTTCGATTACACGATGCAACTGCGGCTTTTCGAATGGGATTGAATTGAAGTTGAAGCTGCAATGAACTTGCTACATCCTGCGCGCATCCTGAACAAATTCACACGACCGAGAACCCGAGCCGGGCTCAAGGTTCTACGCCGTGGCCCACAACCCTGAAGCCAACGGTCGTATACTCTCAGAGCGCTTGAGCCCTGCGTCACGTCCACGTTGATCTTGATGGGCGTCTCACCCTTCTGGTCTAACCAGTCCTGCTTCATGTGTGCACTTACTTCCGGGGTACAGTCGGATAGCGCAGCGGCATGGCCCTCTGCGATTTTTACGTAACCACTGTTGGGTGGGGTGCCGGGCAAGGTTCTCGGGCATTTGAATGCAGGTCCGGGTCTGCAGTGTAGCAGAGCTTCGAGTCGAGACTTGCTAGGCTTGACCTTCACAGGATGAAACTATGTGTGTATATATAGAGTACCATATATATACATATGTATATATATGTATATATGTTTTTAGAGGATATTTGTGGAGGAACCGCACTGCTGAAGCTGCTTCTCTTATTTGAGGGTCCGGTCGCACAAGCAAAACTGCATTCTCGCTGCACCCTAAGCCATCTTACCTCTGTATAGAACGCGTGCATGTTGGTAACTATGTTTATATACAAACATACACACATCTCTTGTTGAATCCGAATAAGACCCTGACGGATTGTAGAACCTGCATGGCCCTGCTTCATTCTTCGGAGTCGGAAAGGCATGGGTGCGGGCCTGCTCACTTTTGAGCTCAATTTGCCTCTGCTTCGGCGTGGCCATCCTGCTGAAAAAGACAAAAATCGATTTCTGCTTTCTAACAGAACCTAAGATCTAAAAGCCTCCACGACGTCCTAAAGCTGGCTTGGCAGCAGTTGGGGGGCTTCGAGAGTGGCCTAGAGCGAAAGTCCAGCAGATCAACCATGCATCAATTACAGCGGCTGCTGTAGAGCGTCCCGTGCGGGGCAGCTTGCTATAAGCCAATAGAGACTGTGCATTTAGATCTTATTCGGCATGGCCGATCCAAATGCATCCGTTGGTCACACGGACCAACAAAGTTAGACCTGTCAGCGGAATGAACAGACGACAAGTGGCGCCACGAGCGCTGTTCGCCACGGGTCGATAGCTCCTGCTCGACCACTCAGAGCAAGTAGGCAAAGCATGGTGGGGTCGGGCAATAGATTCCTTCCAGGCCACGATCACTCTGAAGCTTCGCGGCGCGGGAAATGAAATACGATGAACTCCTTCCTAGTCTGAGTCCTTACCTTCAGCCATGTTTCCTTGGGCATTCGTACCAGTACAAGTAACATATGGACCTAGGTTGTTTGCCGAGGGTGCCAATGACGGACTCTGCCATCAAGGCCCTGAATAGAATCGGATAGAAGACGCGTAAACTCATGACATCCCGGCGAGATTGACAGCGGCCCTCTATCGAACCCGATCCATGTGCCTTAATACTCTATGTAACGTAGCAGCAGACAGCCATCATGCAAGATTGTCAGCGATCTGCTCAGATTGCGCCACAGGATGCTCAAGCACTCCTTCGAGTTGCAAAGATAAGCCACCATGAATTGTAGTAAATTAGCATGAGAGCAACACTTGCTTCTGTCCCCAACTGCTGACCTTTACGTGCCGGCAAGCTTGCAGATGCATGACTGGCACTCGATAGCTCGATAGTCGACAGACTGTCCGACAGACCCTATAAGCCTAAGCTGGGCCATTAGAAACAAACCGCAGCTTCAGCTCCTAGACCCCGTGCGTCGAGACAGCCTGTCTTGGCCTTGTCACCTGAGATGCGGGCAATGCTGTGGCAATGCACATTTGGCCATCAAAAGGGCTCAATCATTTGATGACAGTGATGACAGGTTTGTGTCGGACGATGCTGGCTCCTTGCATGCAGGACGGCATCTGTGCCGCGTAATAACTAAGACCCCAGTCTTAGACGGATTTCCAACCCACGCTTTGCCACTGGTCCTAAGTCCTGACATTATCACAGCAGCATCGCTGTCATGCAGCAGCAGTCATGTTGTATTGGTAGCTCGTTCGACTTAGATCATGTATACTGCTTACATGCTGTTGCTGCTAAGCCTTCAACCCTAACAGCCATCCCCCCCTCCCAAGCACAAGGACAGCACCGTCCAGCAAACACCTGCTTCACATCAAACCTAAGACCTGATTCAGAAATCTCCGGAAGTGTCGAAGAGTTGCTAAACTCGAGACCCTAGAATCCATTTTTGTTGCGGCCAAGGTTGCAAGTGGCAATCAAAAACCCACTCTTGGAGCGAGCATTGGCCACCTCAAATGGACGATAATTCAGGTTTTTGCTGCAGGTTGTATAGGCCTGTTTCTCGCTGCTTCCTTTCGCTTCATACCACAACGGTGTTTATAAGGTCTGTATGCGTTTTTGCCCCTAACAACCATTTTCTAGGAGAGCTGAGAATTCTCGTGGGGAAAAAGCAGAAGCTCGACTACTAGGTTGCTGAGGAATGACAAGATTTGAAGGCGCTGACAAAACCATCACCGACACCCTGGTGAGAGGAACCAATTTCAGGAAGGACCTGGAAACGCGATTGCAGCCAGGAGCCACGCAATCATCCTATGTCTATTGAATAGTCTATTGGTCGTGTCAGAAGTTGTTTATTTCCAGCCGCCGTGGCCTATCCAGGGCCTCGAGTCTGCATGACCAAAGCTGAAGGCTTTGCCTTCACGAATTCGGAAGACAGCGCCGAGGAAACCCTTTGTAGTATAGCACGACTACTGGACCGTCGGCCATGCTAGATGGGCAACCCGAGTCTATGTGCCTCAATCATTCCTGCAGCTGCTCGTCCTAACTCTGAGCATCTGGCGTAGATGCGCTCCGTCTCCATGTGGTTCAGGACCCGAGACTGGAGGTTCTCATTGAGGGACGCAAAAACCGTAATGGCACCTCGAATCTGCGCGAGATTAGGATTCCGCACTTCAGAGAGGGAGGCTTTCAAGGGTTCCCGGGTGCTCAATGTCTTAACAGGACTGGTGTTCATGACTCTGCTCGTCGCAAGACAAACATTGGAGCACAATGGGTGCAAACAGTTCACCTTTAACCCTAGAAACCCTGCGGTCGTGAAGCCGCTCCTAAACCCTCGACCCCAGACCACAAAACCCGAAAGCGTAAACCCTCAACTCCCATAAGCCATAAACCCTAAACCCTCAACTCCGTCGACCTCTAAAGCCCTAAACCCTATAACCCCCTGAAGTGGAAGCCCGGCGACGGAGATCGAGGTCGCCTTCCTTCAGCAAACCTTCTTCGAAGAGCTTCTCAAGGCCTCGGAGTTCCCCGGAGTTTTTCGGGTTTACGCTCTCGCACTCGGACGCCGCCAGGCGAGGTTTTTAGGTCGGCTTGGTGAAACAAAAGAGTGACTTCAACAAGAAGAAGATGTGCAAGAATCTTTGATTCAGCAAGGGGAGCGGCATCGACCTTCAAAAGAGAGTTTGTGGATTTCAAATTTGTTGGGGTTTCAGGGGGTTTAATATTTTTGCTTAGGTTTTGGGCGCGCTTAGCGTGTTCGAGTGTAGGATTTGAGCAAAGCTTCAGGCCCTGGGTCGAAACCTCTTGGGCCAGGATTTAGGGTTTAGGAATCCGAGCTCTCGATTAGCAGACTATCCCCAAGCCGCTCTAAGCAGGCTGTAAGTTTGGTCAGGTGGCGCTCTGTCTTGCAAGACGGTGAGGCTTTGTGGTCGACTTATGGACGTTGGGCTAATGTCGTCGATTTCGAATGACCCGACAAAACCATCAAGACCAACAGCGAGGAGCTCAAACCAAGGCCAATCAGAACACGGCTGAACTCAAGAAAAGCTCAACCCGAAGGGGGTTTGGGTCGTTTTCAGGGTGCTGAAGTTCAAGGATTGGGAATCATGGGTTGGTAGGAAGCTTCATGAGGGCCTTGGTCTTTGGGGGGGTACTCGCTTCTGTCAGGTCGCGTTCGCGGATGTCTGTCGGAAGCTGCTTGATAGCCACGGCGACGATTTCCTGCTCACCTCATCAGCATGCGAGATTCACATGGTAACCCTTTATGAGAGTGGGCAGTCCAGGCAACCACAGGAAGAGGAATTTAATCTATGAATGCAGATTCGGCACCCCCCCTCCTGCACCAAGAGGCTTATCCGTGCCTCCTTTGAGTTTGCTGCAGTCTGCACAGTTTGCCACAGAGTCCAAGGCACTGTTGCCTGCCTTGGCGGCCGAGGCAACATCCTTGGGTCCATCACGCGACCGGGATCCTCGGAGCGGGTTCGAAGGCTCTGCTTGGCAAGGTGAATTTCGAACATCCCACATGCAAAACTGCGAGGGCATTCATCCTCATAGAGCCACGGTCATTCATCCTGCTGTCTCTCTTCCTGTTTATGTGTGTTCGGTTATTGCAACATTGCGGTCCTCTCAAACCGACCAACGACCCAAAGCTGAAAATCCCAACCCTCCGACAAAGCCGTAACCTCCCAAGTTCTGCGGCACAGGCGCGGCTGCGGTCTCCCATGGCCGTGGCAGGTTCGGCCCCTTCCCTAAGATCCTTCAGGCCGATGTGCTGCGTCGTTTCATGACGAATCCCGGTCTCAGCCACAATCTGCTATAGCTGCAGTATTGTAGTACACCCTGCAGGGTCACCAGAACAGGACTAAGACTGGTTTGCGGAGTGCAGGGGGTTTCATCGCCGGTGACCGTGAGTCGGCTGCCGGGGAGCCGGGGAGCCGGTAAACTCTCTTGCCAGGATCTGGGCTTTAACTCCTGCCTTGTTGCTTCCTGCAGGCTTGATTTATACACGACCAACAAAAAAGGCTGCTGGAGTGCTTCAAGATATCTAAGGTTGAGGGCTTAGGGAGATAGCATTCCCCTCCCCTAGCCTCAAACTCACGGTTGTCGGTTTACAGCCTGCGGCAGTTTACGGGGCAGTTTAGAGATCTCCAACCTTGAGCAGGCAGACATCGAAGCATTGTAGGTCACCTGAGCGTGGGCCGACTCGCGATAGGTAGTATGTATACGTACTATTCTGTAGCACATAGAAGGAGCCATCAAGCAATAGGAGCACTAGCTCAGTGGCTGAAATACCTACATTCCACAGCTAATGACTTCAGGCAACCCATCGACTCGACAGCCCAAAGCCAAGCGCACGTCTTGTTGGATGACTGTGGTGCCTTTGAGCTGGGGCATACTGGGGCCACATGGGACTATGAGTCAGTGTAGGTTTACTTGTTGAAGAGTTACATTTAATTGGGCGTTGTAGCATGCGGCCACGGGCAAAATTTCGGACCCCCTTGCAGTCTCGTTCTGAGCTGAAGACCTTCAAGCCTTTAACAAGCCCAAACAGTAGCAAGCCACAATATCAAGGCATGCGAGACCACATGCTGCCACCCCATACCCCTGCCGACAGCAAGCGCTGTGTACCAAATGCTGGCAACCACCAAAACACTGGAGGATGCATCACTCGAGCCTGGATGCAGCTGAAGAGCTGTATCCTTCTGGATGCTCCTCTGCTCCATGACGCCTGCATGAGTTCAGAGTTTTTTGGTGAGTCCGTGTCATTTACCTGCCTAGGTGGTCAGCGGATATATCACCGCAGGGCACATACTCCCACGTACACCACCGGAGGGTCTGATATCGTCGTCATCGTCGTCGACATCAACATGGTCATCATTTCCGTGCTCATTCATCATCACCATCATCATCATCGTCAACATCATCACCACTGGCCACTGTCCTCATCATCTGCAGCTGCTGCTTTTGTTTGCCACCGTTTCGTCGATCCTGGTTTATTGACATCGAGAACGGCAGGACCACAAGTAACACGTCATAAGTTTCATCATCATCATCTTTCTGGTATTGGCTGAACAAGCAGGGCATCCACAAGTTCCACCGGACAGGGGACCCCAAGGCATGAAAACAATCCAAGGCTGACAGTGCTTTAGGTCCTGATACAATTTATGTTATCTCGGCAGACAACCCCAGGCAGTCTGCGCAGTGCCATTCCGAAGGTCGTTCTGAAGTTAGCATCAGAAGTAGCCCTCAGCCGCTTTCAAACACCACCGGGAAGAGCTGCAGGCTGTCGGCCGCAGCCAAGGTGCGGAAGCAATGTAGCGAGAGCTGCCAGTGGCTGCTTCGGCCGAGGGTGCTGATGCTGACCTCTGCTTGCTTCGAATGAATATGCTCATGTGCTCATGAGAGTTTCGATCGCTTTAGGGTTTGGAAACTTTGCACACAGTCTGCCTCGAATCGAATCTCGAGAGCCCGATTCCCACACTTCTGAGGCTCAAGCTTCGGAGCCTCACACAGCCCTCGTGCGCTTCAGGATTTCTGCCTTGAAAGCTAAAGAGCCTCAAAAAGTTCTTTCTGCCCGTACCCCCTTTCTGAAAACAGCAGGGTTTAGGGCGGGGCTGTTGAGCTTGAGGGCTTTGGGGGGGGGTCAGGCTGCCTGAGGGACAAACTGAGCTTTTTGAGGGACAAAGTGAAGACAACAGGCAAAGCCCTCTACCGCAAAGTTCGGACTTTCTCCAAGATCCAGGTGCAGCAACACATGTTCACCCTCTCTCTCTCTCTCGTTTTTTCGCGAGGGTAAAGGAGGAGGAAGCGACCCTCTCTCTCTCTCTCTCCCTCCCCCCTCTCCTCTTTCTGAACATAGAGGTTGGCAAGCTGCATTGTAATGCTGCACGTTGGGCTCCAGCTTCTCCTCCCCCATGGTTTTAAGCATGGCAACCTTGGCATGGAAGTGCGCGAAGGTGGCGGGCGGGGCAGGTTTTCAGTGGTTCTACTGTAAGTGTAGTAAGAAACAAGACGAGGAATGGTGTTGCAAATGATGCAGGCGTTTATATTGGATAGGGGCGAGGTGGCTTTTATGTTGCCTCCGGCACCAAAAGCTCGTAATATCTCGTAATTCTTTCGTAGCGGACTCCGAGTATCATCTTCCTGAGGACAGACAGGATTCAATCTCGTTCGAACTCAAGCCTTGGGCTGTGGGTTTTGAAGGTTTCGGGCTCGAAGTTGCAAGTCACAATCCCGCACTTCTCTAGCCTAGATTAGAGTCGCAGCCTCTCCGAGTGTATCCGTGCCCCCCAGGCAAACTACAGGGCCGCTGGAAGTCCCTCGTTTTGCGCTGCCTTTGCCGCAGATCTACAGAGGTGCAGACCAGGTTGCTGTGGGCTTCTCTACAAAGTACACTAAAGTATGCGGTACGACATACCATGAATTGCCAGTAATAGTGTGTCATGGATTATAACCTGACATCATGTAGTATATAATCGATGCTTCTGTTGCGGCTGTGCAGCGACGCCCTCGCCGTGCTGTCGCTTCAAAGCCGCGGTGGCCTTTTTCAAGGCTTTTTCTCGTGCAATGCTCTGCAGCTTCTGAAGTCTAATGGCCGTTCGATTCGTGGTCTTGGGACTCTCACACCCGACGATGCCAGGCCCGTAGGTATGTCAGAAGGCCAGCTGAGCATGTAGGATTTCCGGTTCAAGACATGTCTCAAACTTTCGGATCCGCCAAAGCTCACATCAATGTCCGGATGCTTGCTCACCGTGCAACATGTCTGTAATAGGGAATAGCAGGCAGGCTGACTGCGGCTTTCCTGCCATTCTGTCTGGAACGAACAAAGTCGAACAAAGTATCTGCACTCCGAAATGAAAGACCAGCCTGCTCGCGATGCCCAAGCACTGATAGAGCCGGAACTGATACCTTTTCTGTGTGAAGCTTTGAAGACGGCAACCTATAGAATTTAGTGATTCGCCTGGCGTGGATCGCGGGTGCAGACGGAAAGCCTGAGACGCACAAAGGCGCTGCGTGCAAACGTGACCAGTACATAGCTGCAGATCCTCGAACTGTGTGCTAGACTCGAAGCTTGCAGGTACACGTTCTGGTATACTTACCAGCTGCCGCTGAGCACAAGATCGCCAAGCATCTGAGCAAAACACAGGCTTTGACAATGGTACCGGCAACGGAACAGAGAATGCAAATGCAGCTGGGTGATAGTTCCAACAGCCCCAGAAGCCCTGCTCACCTGGCTTTTACCGTGCGGGATGCTGTGCCCATGTGACGCGAGGCTCGCGACACTGCTGCGGAAGGCTTGCGATCTGCTTCAACGCTTTATGTCCCTTGCCCCGAGCTGCACGGGAAATTCCAGGTTGCATGATGTCCGCAGCTTTGATCTTGTGTTTTTCGTGCTGCCTGGTTAAACCTGTAGATACATGTGTGCATGTTGTGTAAAAATACATAGACAGATTTCTAAATAATTGTAGATAAACGTTTATGTTCTGCGAGCTGCTGGCTACCATGGCCATCGGCTCGAGCCCAGACGAGCTCCACTGGCATCACCGTCAAATACGCACTAGGGCTACTTGGACCTTAGTTTTGCTGTTATATTTGGTCCCGGTCTTCAATGCTGCCATACCTACTGCTCTACTAAGACTAAAGGAGACAGCTACATCCGCGGCATTTGCGACGGCAGTCGCAGTGGGCAGCCTCCTGTCTTCAGTTGGGGGTGTGAACAACTCCAAGTGCCTGTCTGTCGAGATGCTTTGCTAAATGCAGGAAGCGCTTCCTGGTCTGTCGCTGCCAACTTTGGGCTCAGCGAAGGCTCCTGCAGGGCGAGTTTGCAAAATCCACCGGCATGCCATCGGGCTCCGTTGTTTTGTGGAATTTGACTATCCGGTTCAGGGAGCTGTCGATGCATGCGAGCAAGACACCGTGCCATGAACCTTGCAGCCACAGCCCGAGACGCCTCGAATGTGAGCTGAGGCTTCAGAAGTCGTCGAAACGCGACGGCTCTGTTGCTGCCAACCTGGGATGAGGGAAGCACACAGAAACAATGACTTCAACATAACATGGCAGTTGCTCCATGCCACTGCACACCCTTGACCGGCATGTTGTTTAATGAACCCTATTTCGGAGGAGCGACGGTGATGTTGCTATTAATTATTCCAAGTATATTATATGCAGCATGGCCCTTTCGAATTCCCGTCGCTCAACTTGGCTTACGAACTGTCCAAACCTATACACATGCCCCATTCAAGCTTCATTCGCCTGCAGTGGGCCTACATCCCTGTCTGGACCCAGGCCGACACAATACATACGGAATAGTGTATACGATGTATATGCGTGACCTGCAGGAACATCGGAATATAGACAGCATGCCGATTGTCAAGACCATGACGCTTGCAACCTTTCGCCCGTTGACGGGTGGAAGTGTTGGTGATGAGTGTAATGGTGAGAACGACAAAGGTGAAAATGGGCATAATCTCTAAATCATGCTGGGTACCTCTGTTGTTCCATCTGCTCAACTGCTGGATCAAATGAAAATGGCCAGCCAATAGCTTGGCTCCCCCTCGGCTTGGTGCATGGCTTCGTCAACTTGCAAGATTCGGTGCCCGATTGGTCAACCATCCCACATCACAAATCTTCTTTGAGCGTGTATAACTGCATATCCACAGAATTGTATGGTGCGAAGCTGCTTTTTCATATCACAAAGCTTACGGCGTAAGAAAGGCAAAACATAGCGAGGGCCGGGGTCACATGTGCAGGCGTGAAAACATGATCAGCGAATGCATCCATCTCCGACAGCCCCAAACTATGGACATGCGCACACATACACACATCTGCTCAATGCAACATATGCGGCATGCCCCCGGCAGCATGTACCAAATACTGTACAACATATATATATATATATACGTACATGTATTTTTCTGTATGCGCATATATATATATATATAGAGAGAGAGAGAGAGCAATTTATACCCTCAGCGCCATCCACTAACACGGCTCGAAAACAAAAGGCAATTGCAGCTCCAAGTACCCGCCCGGGCGCGTCGTCAGAGCCGATGACAAAGGCGCTGAGCTCCGGCAGCTGCAGATAAGCAAAGGGAGAGCTTCGAATAGGGCGGGCGAGGATCGGGGCTTTCGGGTTAAAGAGATCTGTGCTTTTAGTCTTGAGGCTTGGAGTTTCTGGGTTGGGGAGGATTTTATTTGGGAAAATGGGAGTTGTGAGATCCTCGCAATATCGCGCTACAGATCGATTCTGCGATTGCAACATGTTCAGTTCGCTACATCTGTTGTTTCTGCAAACCCTCGTGCTTCCTGCCGGTCTGCAAGCAGATTCGCTGAGGGGGCTTACGTATGGCTGCAGGAGGAATCGTGAACCCTAAACAAATTGACAAAAAACAGTGGAGCTCGTCACCAAAGAACGGACAAGCCGACAAGAGTAAGAGAAAATACTACTGACGATGATCCTCACCATGTCGGAATGGTGAGAATACATGATGAGCTGGTGGTAAAGAGACAATGCACAAAGGACTAACAGTCGCAAGTCTTGATGACGATAGTACTAGTAATAACAGATCAGCAAGTAACTATCATACACGTACGACCTTACGAGCAGGGCAAAAACAAAACTCCGAAAACCCAGCGGCGCAGCCGTGGCAAATCCCGAACAAACCATTACAGCATGACCACACAAATGCCTCGCACAACCGTTCGGAAACCTGACAGACCCTACAATTTGTAGGCCCTAGAATGATGACACCTGATACAAACCTTATAACATCCATATTACAAGTAAACGGGACATACGAGGACAAAAACTGGCCTCGAGCCGGGCCCATCCCTCGGCTTCGAAGCGAGGCGGCTCGAGCACGCGGCCCCGGGATTTGAAGGGCTCCGGACCTCCCCAAAGTGTTGGGGTTGCTTGGGGTTTGGGTTTGACGCTCACCCCGTTTTGGGGTTTAGATTTAGGGTGTGGGATTTAGAATTCGGGGATTTGTTCCCTCTCGCACAGAATTTGGGATTGGGGGTTTAGGGTTTAGAGTTTGAGGGGTTCTATTTTTTTTGGAACGAGGGGCCGGCTTGCCGGACGGCTACAGTGGTAAATGCCTAGGGTTAAGAACGCAAGGGTTTGGGGCCTTGGTTTAAAGGCCTGGGATGAGTGGGGCTTTTAGGTTAGCCGTTTTTGTGCTAGGGATTCTGTTGTATCTTTTTCGGGCCCCTTATGTTCTGAAGCTTCGATTTCGGGAATGAGTTTTTCGTCTTGATTTCGTGAGAGTTCTTTCCCGTCTAGCAGCCAAGACCCGTCAGGAGGCCTTCTTGAGGCGAACTGATTTGGCTTCCTTACGTAAGTGGCAGGAAACATGCTAGCAAAGTCGAACACGGTCCAAAAGAGGAATTTGGACGTCTTCTTGTAGGTCGAGCACTTGTGCCATGCAGCCTTAATAATCCAGCATGATGCGAAGGAGTCAAAAGAGAACAAACATCTACGCACAAGCTGCAGGACATCATGACGATCATATCACACATCCAAGAGCCGCTGAAGCACCAGTGGCCTCCCCAGGTGTGGCTCAAGCAACCACTCCTGTTCAGACTCTTGGGCTAGGCCGCAAGTGCTTAGGTCAGTCATAGCAAGGTTGAGACGCGGACTTCGGGGTGCAAGCAACCGGACTTTCTGAGCGGTGACGGGCTCCCTGCTTTACGGCCTGTCGGAATGAGCAGGCCCAACGAGCAGGTATTCCAGCACACCTGGCTTTCTTCTGAACACCCGCGGAGATGCCACGTTCACCTCTGTTACACCTTTACGCCCCCCCCCCCTACCTGACAATCATAGCCATGACCACGAAATAACATTCCCCTCGAAAGTCTAAAACTGAGACTCGAAGTCAAAGACCACGAAGGCAACAGCAGCAGACTCACAACATCTCACAACCATATCTTCAAGGTAGCCAAGTATCACCGCCAACCCAACCCTAAATCCAAATTATGTGCGTACTCTCTCCTCTCCAATAACCGAGCCCAAAAACGTTCACACTCTCTATCAGAGACCACATATATATATATATATATATATATGGCCTAGAAGATTGAAGTTCTCCCATTGGCTGAGTAAGTACTATGGCCCTGAGTCTGCAAACCCAAACCTAAAAATCTCTTGAACTCGAAAGCCCGATAAACTCAAAACCTTAAGCTCCAAAGCAACCTTAAACCCCAAAGCCCCGAGAATCCCCTCTCCAACACCAAAAAACACAAGAGCACCGCCTTTAGTACCAGGAACCCTTCGCGTATCCCTGAAAGAAAAGGTGCCAGGCCGAGCCCCGGGCTGCTAGCTCGGCGGAAGTCTCGGGACCAATCCACTTGGGGCGGCATGCAGGCCTAACGTCGTTCAAAACAAGGGCTTTGAAAGTTCGGGAAAGTTTTGGGTTTTAGGCTTTGGGGGTTTTAGGGTTTATGGGTCTTAATTTTAAGGCTCGGGGCTTTGTTTTGATCGGTTCTACGTCTGCTCCAAAAAGGCGCGTGTCGCGAGCATAACCTGATGCGTGTGGTGCATTCCATTTTGCTTATAAAAGAGGTGAGTCGCTCGGCAGGGTGATGATTGGCACGCAAGTATTCGACATCACACCACAGGCAAAGAATTAGTCACACAGCCGTTTGGCAAAATGCACTGGCGAAATCGAATTTAGACTTATGATTATGAACTACCAAGTACCAAGTACAACATGAACACAGGTCCGGCACTCAGCAGAGTTAGGGAGGAGGACTCTCAGAACACAGTGAAGCTCAGCTTGCATGCCATTGCAACCACAGACAAGTGCCAGTGGAAGGAAGACTCCCGTATTGAGTGTTCAAACAAAGAATCAAATCATTTAAGGCTTGTGGCGCCGGAAGACCAAATCACCTCAATGCCTCCATTTGCAGTCTCCTGATGTGACTATCGACACAAAGAGGGAGCGGGAATCGGCTGTGCAACAAACAGAAACTGAAACTTAACAACATGTCCAACCAATGTTTGGCATGGCGTGACGGGGCCAATATCAACGACAACAGCTAGGAAAGCTAAGGCTGGGGGCCAGGTTTGCCACAACCAGAGCGATACCGTCAGAAGCCACAAATAATCTCAGTTCCGGGCGCAAACCACCAACTTAGGAGAGAAGACCTGCAGGGGAACTGTGGTTTCGGCGATTTTCTGTGAGGATTCCAAGCTTCTCGTTTGAGCAGGCGAATACCACCAAATCACTTCGTCACACGTTCTCGGCTTGTGCTTGTAAGATCCTGTGAACCTGCTTCGTCTCATCAAAGGTATGCAGAGTTGTTGGCTTCGGCTTCCCTGCCTCCAAGGCCTCGGACAGCGTGTAACCGGCCTGGCAGTGCCACGAGAAGAAGGGCGCTCACCCGCAGAGAAAACCCCAACATCCCCGCCGTGGAAACTTCATGCGACGGCCCAGAGGTCAGTCTGCCAGCCAACATGCCACCCGTCACGAAGCCTCAGATCGAAACCCTGGCTCTGAGCCTCCGCAGGCAAAAACTGCTCCTGCGCCACACGGCACGTCATGCTCTCCAACTGTGCATTAGGTCACACTCGAAAAAAAAACAGTGAACCGTAAGTCCCGTTCCTTCGAGCTTCCCGTCCCTTCAATTACAGTTCCAGCCGCGAACTTGAGAGCCAAGGTCAAGGCAACCCCCCGAGACATCTAATTTGTAGCCGAACAAGAATTTCTCCCAAACTGTGACGCGCTGACATTTCCCAGCTCAACACCCGGAGACTCAGCTGGATCCCACAGCCAGCAGAAGCACCACCAGAACTTTGCCACCACTGAGCAAGAATGCCACAGGCCCAACTACCATCCGCTGCGACAAGGATCACTCCGGTTTCAGGATTGGGAGATTATCACAATGCGGAGAACTTTCGGATATCACAGCTTGGAGACTTGGAGATTCAGAAGCAATCGGGCGCTACGACCCGAAAGCAAGCCTGAGTATGTCGGAAGTTTCAGAGCTCGGAGAATTGGAGCAGGTCCGCTCTCGCCAACAACGATCCCTCCCACTGAAAATGCACATACGCAGCGCTGTTCGCAAGAAATTCCGTCATTTCAACTGAGGGCCTTCTTTTCTTCAGCATCATTACGGTACCATACTTATCAACCACTCTCACGCTGCGCATCGTACTAGGCACACTCGAATCCGAAGGGAAAAATCCACAAAGCATTCGCAAAAAAACGCTTGGAATTCCATGGCATTAGTACTGCCCAGCAACACCTATCCTGTCCCAAATCCATCTGGTTTCTCCTCCTCTGCTGAAGGCAGCGGTGGCCACCTCGCCGGCCTCACACCGTCCAAGTGCCCCATCCATCCATCCATCCATCCAGCCATCCATTCATCCGTCCCTCCGTCCATCCATACATCCGTCCGTATATATACATATATATATATATATATGTATACATACAGAAAATAACACACTACAATAACACCCCATATATATATATATACACATACACATACACATACAGAAGATATATGAGGGCTTTGTTTCATGAGTGTCAGCTCCCTCGTGAGCTGCCTGATTTGGACAGCTGTGGGTTGTTTTCGGTCAGTGAGCTTCATGGGGCCACATACAACCCAGCTCTGCGCAAGATGGTTCTGCGTTCATACAGGCATGATGTGGTCAAGCCGCTGTTGCTTGATCTCGACAGGCAGCACCTCATGGAGTCCATCATTGAACCGGTTCCGACATTTGGTTTTTCGCTTGCTGATTTGGGCTTTTACAAGTTCGCCTCGAGTGGGAAATGTTTGACCATGCCTCCGTGCCCAGACTTCTCATTTCAATTTCCGGGCATGGAGTCTTGTGCGGATCACGGGGGCAGATGGCCGTTACCTCTTCTGGGCAAAGCTGAACTGCCTCAGCACATCGCGTGCCCTGCCTGTGGCAAAGAAAATGTTTCAGTGCTGCACATGTTGGGAGGATGCTCCGCCACGCAACACCTCTACAGGAACTTTCGGGCTCAGGGTCCCTCCAGAAGTTCGAGGCGGGAATTTCTGCAGCATCTCTTCGGAGATCCCTGCACATGGCAGGCCCCGCAAGAATTTGTAGGATCCTGTCTTCGAAGACTGTTTGCAGACGACTCGTTGAGTGCAACCGGCTCAAAATTACGTGCTGTGCAAACGGTGACCGGTGAAAGACCCGCGTTCATGGCGCTGCCAGCAGAGCATGCTTCCAGTCATCAAGCTTCGATGCTTGCTGCTGAGCATGAATCAACTGTTGTTTCTCTCATACGAGAAGGGAGCTCAGTTGACAGGGTAAATCTTATCTTATCTTATGTATGTATGTATGTATGTATGGTCAAGGGTGATGATGCTGAGACAAGTGGTGGGAAAAACGGATGAACACAAGATGACGCACGTGCAACAGCCTAGCGTCTGCCGCTTCGATATCAAAGGGGGTTCTGAATTGTCGTTCCAAGCAGCTGCTGCTGCAAATTGTGATCGTTACGAGAGGGGCCTTGATCATCACACCGACCAGTTGAAGTAGCACCCTGTTCCAGGCCTAAACCCCAAACACGCGTCTATGCAACCCTTTGTGCACAGACTTCTTCCTGGGTTCCAAAGCTGCTGCACTCGTGGCAGGAACCCTAAACCCTGAAAGAACCCGCAGGACAAGGCCCAAGGCCCTGGCTGGGGGCGCTGAGTCTCGGCTTTTGGGAAACCTGGGCCGGTGAGAGTCAGTTTTCGGGAGCAAAGGGTCAGGGCTTAAACGACTTTATGATTTATGGGTTTGGGATTTGGGGATGCAGGTTGCAGGATTTCGGTGCTTGAGTTTCGGGCAGAGGGGCTTGCCCATGCCTGATCCGTCTACGAGATGAAAGAATTGCGCCACTGCAACTAGTTGGCGCATGCCGTTGTGTAATTCCCCTGCTCCGTCTCCAATAGGCCCTGGAGCCTGTGGAAGCCAGCTAAGCCCCGTGCGCTCGGGAACCATGGCTGCGACCTCGGTGAGCACGTGCTGCGAATCGATGCTGATTCCATGACGGACTTGACGATTTCAAGTATGTTGAAGGAAATGTATGAGCAGTGATGGCAACAGTATCAATAACGGGAATCCTGGTGGTGGTCGGTTGGTAGTGTACTTCTGAAAGTACGTACTACACCGATATGATGTTACAGCAGCTGGTAGTTTCGCAAATGGCTTGGAAGCATCATGATGTATCATGATCTCGTGGCTCTTTCCGCACGCTAAGATGAAGAGCACTCGCGCAACGATCTTCATCCTGCTATAGAGCCACACGCTCTCCATCTGCAGATCTGTCTCAAGCACTTGGACAGCTAGATGTAAGGCTTCCGAGCACTTCTGCAGATCTTCTAGCTTGTGACCTGAACCAGCTTGTTGCGCGATTATATAGCTATATACGCGCAAACTTCCTCCCAGTACCAGTAGGAAACCACAGCCTGACTCTGGGTGTTGCGCGCGCAAGTCCTCTCTGCGGAACACCTGTTGGCTGATTTCTTTAGAAGCCCAGAAGCTGCATAGCAAACTAAACATTGCCCTGTTCCTGCCAGGAGCTGGGAAATACTCTGCGACGCATAGCCGGTATCTACATGCTGCGTATGCAGATAGTCTGTGGCTTTTGGCCAGTGCTTTCACCCCGCCCAGCACTGAAACCAAAACGATCTAAGCCGGCTCAACCACTGACTGTAGTCTTGTCACTGCTACGGCTGCTAGGCGAAAATGATTGTGGTGGGTGATCCGTCTCTGTGTGCCCTAGAGGCATTCTGAAATCAGGAGTTGGGTCTAAAGCGTCCTAGTTCTGCTTGCATCTTGACGAAGTAATCCTGACGGCCCTGCCTTGTGGAGGATGAAATGCAAATAATGGCCTCAAACAGAATCTGCAAAGTAGCACATGTCTCAGGAATATCAGGTAGCTGCAACATTAACGTCTGTGTGTATGCATGTATCTATGTACATATATATATATATAGACAGAGAAACAGATAGATATACTTTAGATAGATGCGTAGACAGACGCCTTGAACAACAAAACATGTGCAAGCATATCATTTATAATCACATATATACCTTATATACCTATAAAAACATATGCATATACATTCTTTTGTATATCCTTCTGAGAAGAATTTCCTTGTGAACGCGTATTGCCGGCATCTTATGTAAATTCTTCAATAAGGCTAAAAAGTGAAACAAAGGCAAAACAAAGGTATCTGAGAAAAGTGACGCAAAGATAACAAGGTAAACGAAAGAGCCTTTCCGGACACCCGATGTTTTTACCTTTGTTTTTGGAGGCCATCTTGTTTTACCTTTTCGGTAAGTTTTGTAGCTATTTTTACCTCACCCTTTTTCCTTTTGTTTAGCTTTTTTAGCTTTTCCTTAAGTAAAAGCTAACTTTCCAAGGGGAGGGAGAACGGGGGGGGGTCGGAGGTGGGTCCGTGAGGCCAGTGCCGGGGCGGGGCGGAACCGGTGGAGGTGCCATTCCCTGCAGCTTTATTTTGCCTTCTCTCGAAGTGGCTACCTTTCTTTTACTGTTTCCTTGTAGCTTTATTTTGCCTTCTCTCGACATGGTTACATTTCTTTCAACTTTTCCCTGTAGCTTTCTTGTACCTTAGTTTTACCTTCTTAAATTTTAAATATTATGTTGAGATAGTAAATGCCAACCAGACATTCACAGCTACCACCTAGTTGCTGCTGCGTTGAGGCACGTGCATGCATATGTATGTATGAAGCGGGACTCATGGCTTCGGAAGCATTGTCGATTCCTTTGAAACGTGGCGCTGCGACTCGGATTGAACTCACTGGAGAGCAAGTTGGGAACGTGCCTAGCAGCACTGCCTTGAATACTGACGCCTGCTGCGCACTTCTCAGCAGCACCGCGAAGGTAGCATCATTTTCACTTGTTGCTCCGATGGAACTTAGCTGGACGCCGAGCAAGACCATTTCGACTTGATTACATGGTCTTACAGTCAATAACAACATGCCCATGGGTCTTCAGAAGCCAGGCGAGGCTTCAAACCGGTGGCTGTCAGATACGCACAATCCATCACCTCCCAGAATCTGCAAGCACTTTTTCTCTCCAAGCAGAAAAACCCAGATACTAAACCCAGATCTCTGGACCTCTCTTTTCGATCCCCGGCCACCTTTATGTGCCAGGAGCACCGAACTATGCAGTGAACCACCTCTAAAACCAAAGCCTCCCCCAAACTTTGAACCTGGAAACTCAGAACCCCTGCAGGACCCAGCCTGGGCCTAGCCCTGGACCCCGGCTCTAACTCAAAGCGCCCCTCCCGCGAACGGTGCCCGGTGCTCTAAGCGTGGGTCGAAGACGCGAAGCGCCGCTCCCCACCTTGGCACTTGCGGGTGTAGGATGTGCTTTGGACTTGGGCTCAGGATTTCGGGGACCACAAGAAATTCGACTCCATAACATGGTGCACAAGGTGAGGAATCTTTGTAGCCGTGCAGACTGCCGTGCAGAGACGTGCGTCGGTTCTGGCAAACGCATATAGTACAGTCCCGGCTGACCGGCAGTCTGGCAAACCAATTGTGCTATACACCCCGTAGTGGCCTGACAGATCAACCGCAACAGCCACCACAGACATGGGGAGCCCACACATAGGATCCGAAAGGGCGAGACCTCGAGCTGATGAGTTCGGCTGGACTGTGGGATCAATGTCTTGCGAAAGGCTCGACAACAAACAACGCCAAGTCGACCTATCCTGCAATAGAAATACTATAAGCGAGTCGATACTCCCTCTTGGTGGTTGTGAGAATACCAACGAAGACGACGAAATGCATCAGAAATCTCGCCAAGTAGTTCGAGACGGGAGGTTATATATTATAGACAGCATGCACACCAATGCTTGTAGCGAGAATACGCAACACCGTTTGATTGCCGAGGTTTCGTGTAAATATGTAGAGTCTCACATCAATGGATAAACGGGCCAGGGAAGTCAAAATATAGCACCACACCTTGCTAACAGCAAGCCGGAATCGAGTCCCTAGCAAGACAGCGGCAACTAACCACCAACAAGATGGAGACCTAAACGCTTGAAAAGAGCAAGGTTGACGCCTATTGAAGGCTTTCCACGACCTTCAAACGTGCAAAAATTTTTTTGCTTCTGTCGTATGCGGAAGTGGGACTGCATCTGTTGCTTCCCATTTCAAGCTTTGTTTGCAGCCATTCTGGCAAGCAGTTTCCCTGAAGAGTTCTTATGAACGAAAGCTAGGAACATGGCTGCTTAGCGGAAAAGGCTGCTTCGTTTCACGGCTTGAGCATCTCTATTCTTCAGTTGGGCCATCAGACATGGTTTACTGAACACAGGGCGTAGTGCTTGAGTTTGAGGTGCTGGAGCCTCTGAGCCTGTGGCGGCATCTCTGCTGGTTTTGCCTGCATGAGCGGCAGCACGTAGTGCCTGTGTCCAGTCTGAACATAGTCCACAGCAAACCGTATCAGCTGCCTGTGCTGCAACAGCTTTGGTAATAACTTGATGGAAATGCAGCCATGTATGGCACGGTGCGAAGGGCAACAACGACAATAGTGACAATAGTACACTTGTCACGGAAGATTGAAATTTGCTGAAGAAGCGCGAGTGTCTCTATCGATATATACACAGATACATAAACTCCTTCCCTGCATATCTAAGCACTTGGCGTGCCTCGACGGCATAGCTGGCGATGTGCTGCACGAGCTCGCGAGACCTTGGAAACGCTTTACGGTCAACATACAGAGCATGGTCAACCCTGTTCCACTGGCCGGAAGCCCTTGCGCACATCCAGTCAAGTCTAAGTCTAGCAGTGTAGCAATCGACTCCTACGAGCCGAGGGCAGGCAGGTGTAACAGGCCTACAGACTCGTATGTGTGTAGGTGCATATGCTGATATGTTTATGCATCTGTATGCGTATGTATACACACCTGTATATATATATATATATACACATTATATATATATACACATATATATATTCTACATTAGATGAAGTTGCTTGCAGACCTTATTCGTTTGTTTGTTTACTTCTGTCCTTGCTCGCTGAGTCAAGCAGCCACAATACGTGAAGAACAGGCTGCTCCGCAGGCACCTTGTCGTACCAGGGTCGCAACCTGAACGCATCTGTAGGAGTTTCTGGGGTTGGGGGTTTAGGGGTTGAGGTTTGGCTTTCTACTGAGGTGCTTCATCTACGTTACATAAGCTAACCTACTAGAACCTCCTGTTTTGTTGGGTCTCAAGGCATACCGCAGCTCATGTAGAGCTTATCGGGACGCTTGCAGAAAGCAGCAAAAGAGGCTTAGGTACTGTAGGAGCTCCAAGCTCAGAAGGAGCTCCAAGCTCCCTAAAGCCCTAAACTCTATACCCTACAGTACTCGGCTTTCAGAAGCGCTGAAGTTGCAGAAGCTGAAAGGGGACCCAAGCCTTGCCGTGCACGGAATCTCCAGCGGCGACCGCAAGGAATCAGAAGACTACATAAAAGAATTTGACGCCTGCCCCCTTGGACCTGATAGGACTCTGTTCTCTGTTGTCCGGAAATGTCCGGCACGATCCGCCAACACAGAACAGAAGAGCCTGATTGAACTAAGGGGGGCTGCTGCTGCAGACAAAGCTTGAAGTGACTGGAAGCCTCGACAGGGTCGTCAGACGATTACATGGCTGAATACTGAACATCTTGAAAGGAGTTCAAAGGAAGGGTCGTTGGAGATGTTTGCCATGATTCATGGACTTGGGTTCAAGCAATGTTCGGCGTCGACTGTTTGACGCTCTGTGGGTGGATGATTACCGACCTTTTTTGCTTTATAGATTATAGAGACGGAGTTTTGTGGAAGTCCGTTCCTCCGAAAAAGGTAAAACATGCCCTGCACAATCACAGACTCGTTCCTATGTGTGAACTGCAAACTGATCCTCCGTCGCTTGTCTTTCTGGGGAGCGGACAGGTAGTCCTCATGGTTCAGATCCGCAAGCATGGAAGCAAACGGCCTGCTGCAGCTCAAACGAAGCCGTCTAAAGTGGCAACCATCTCGACAAGGTTTCTGTGTCATCACCAGGTTCAGACGCTCTGCTGGCATTGCTGCTGAAGGACCACGCAGAGATTGGCAGCCGTGTGCGACGAAGGATCCTTAACGTTCACCCACGATGCAAAGGAGCTTTGCGATGGATATCTGACCCCAGAGAGCCCCCAAGTGTCATGTTGGATGTTGGCGATTGGCGGACATTTTCGCAACTACCTGGCTGAACTGCTGAACCTTCTACACTTTGTCAGGGCGACTTCTTCGAAGCACGCCACTACTAAGGGCTAAGCTTCGTGCTGCAGCGAGACCAAGAGCGATCGACCAAGAGAACCCGAACACCAATTATTCGAAACATGAACTGCGCCGACCCAAAAAAGCACGGAACAACGGCACAAGCATTCGTCAGGTGATCAGTTTTACCAGCGCAATTTGTCCCAAACCCCTGCTCGACTTAGCCACGACATTCATAAAACCTTAGGATCCAGGGCCCGGTAACAGGTTCGGGCTATCGGCAGGACCATGAAAGAACACCCAAACATGTACCCCACTCTTAGGAATCAGAAGCCCCCGGCGTTGCAGCACTTCGTTCTCAATGCTCCTGCCCCTTCCACCAACAGGGTGTGACCCGGCGAAAGACCGCAGCATGCTTGCGATGACGTGGACGCTTGAAAGTTTTGTACTTTCGCGCACAGCCTGAACTTGTCTCACCATCTGCGACTGAACTGGGGAGTGTCAAGTGATGGTGCTACGCCAAACCAAGGCCTGAAGATTACCCACATACGAACCCATCGGACATGAATAAGCAATCAACAATAACAGTCCCAACCGCTACTGAACGTAATGATGCCAGCACTCGCATTGCTGTTACCAGGCTGCTACCACAAGGCCGACTACTGATACGATTCTTCTACCGCCCAGAAGTGTCCTCATGTGCAAGCAGCCGCAGTGGACAAAATGACAGGAGCTGGACATCAGGTCCCTTTGGGCGTAGGGAATCCCATCGGTCCTATAGGAACATAGGGCCAACAGCAACATTTCTTTAGACCCTGGTCTACGCTCTCGCTTTAGACCCCGGTTAATTCCAGCTGAACAGCTACTCTTGGTAGGGAATGCAAACTTGATGTCCAAGTGTGAGGGCTTCGGCAGGCCTAGGCAAGCACCTGATTCTGTGACAAAAGCCGTATGCTTGAATAATGAGATGCCTCCGCACATCTTACAAATTCGATTACAAGCTTAAACCCTAAACAACTTTATTATAGGCAGCATAGGCATACATCAGAATGCTCCAACAAAGGCCAAAGTTCCGACCGTGGAATTTTGATTGAAAGGAGAACAGACCTCATGGGTATAACCATGACCTAGGATTAGGCCCAAACGGCACCAAACAGCACTTTTCTCAATTGCACCCATCTGAGAGCCTGCGTGTAGAAATTGGTGCCATTTGGTTCATAGAAATCGTCCGATCCGAGCAGCGTCGTAGATTTCTTGACTGCTGCACCTCTCTTCAAGCTCTGACAGACTAATCGCTACGAACAAGGCAAGCCAGTAATACCGTATCCTGAAACCGCCCAACCAGTTTTATAGATAGATAGAGAGAGAGCGAGAGAGAGAGAGAGAGAGCCAGACAGACAAAGAGAGTAAGAGCGAGAAAGAGAGAGAGAGAGAGAGAAAGCGAGTGAGAGCGGAGCGAGCGAGAGCGTTTGAGACACAGTACCACACGGAAGCCTTTTCTGAACGGAGCCTTTCCTAAAGCTCCACTTCGGACACTTCAGACTGGGATCCTGTCAGCCTTCCACAGGATGAGTTGAGTCTACTGATTCGGAGAACAGTAATCGAAGGGCTTAGGGTTAGGTTTTACGGAGGTCTGGGCAACTGCATTTAGTTGCAAACACGACGCAGCAGCTGTGCAGAAGTCGACGTCCGTTCACTCTCAGGACTCGTAAAGTCTGCCTGCGAAGCAGGCAGCTATGCACTCCAGCTAGCTGGAAGGAGGCTATAAGCGCGGCACCCCAATACAGACTCCCAGCAGCTTCCCAAGCACATGCTTTGCGGGCATCTCAGGAACCCAGGAAACTAAGGGCAGCTTGCGCCATTAAATCTCTCGCGGCTTCTTGGGCGAACCGTGGGTTTGGGTAGTTTCCTGGTAGACTATGGGAGCCTGTGCCTGTGCACTATAGTCCGTGTAGCATTACAAAGCCCGTGACTCTATGACCGTAGTCTAAAAGCATACGTGCATTAGCTTGAAGAGTTGAAGCTTCGACCGGCGATGCTCTCAAGGTCTGACTTCATTCGCGTGGCTTGTGCCCGGGTGAATGATCCGATTCAAAATCTGGTTCCAAGCCATGTGTGAGGCTAGAATTACGAAGGTGGAAGTGTTGCAACAAAAGCACACAAATCCCGGTGTAACCCGGTGTAGACCCCCAACAGCGAAGGACCACGCGGGATGTAACCTATGAAATCGGAATGAAGTCGGGCCATGGATTGACTACAAGTTTTGATACGGACGTTGAAATGACCATAACCAATTCAAACACATCAAGTAGATAATGACATACGATTGTCTTGTTGCATAAAGCACGGCTTGAGGGTGCTCTGTTGAGTCTACGGGTACGGGGAGAAGCCAGTCTTTCACAGCACTGGCTTAAAAAGTCTCGGGGGGGAACGTCACGGCGCCTCTCACAAAGCTCGCCTGAGGATTCCTAAGACGTCCTAAGACGGACTTCGGATGCTGATCTATCATGACCGGTGACCCAACGTCGATGGCCTGCAGAGCGTTCCGCCCTAAAACCACAAAATGCCACACAGTTTTCCGCTTAAGGCGGAAATCATGTACTACAAAAATCTGTACGCGTAGCAGTCGAAAGAACTACGCAACCATGAAACAGTAGCTCGAAGAATTGCAGGGTACCTGGCAGGTGGTGACACCGAGGCTGGCTTCAGTTCGGATATCAGACAGCACGATCATCTCATACAGCTGACAACGGCGATTTCCATAGCCCTAGCGAAAGAAGATTTGGAGGCTTGGATTTCTGACGGTAGCTCAGGATTTGGGGACTCGTTGTCGTTGGTAGCGGTGCTCAGGCAGCTGGTACTCATGCTGGTGTTGCTATCTAATTACATCTTCACGGAAAACGCACATCGCAACTATGACCATTCAGAGTCACTGTCTCGTTGACAGTAGCATCTCGCTTCTCATCCTCGCAGCTTTGCGACAGGCCAAGGCTGTGTTCCAAAATCAGTCTAGGACCTGCTGAGACCGTTGCTGGGCATAGGCCACACACGCCGAAGACTCCAGCTCTTATTCCGGACATGGGGGCTGTAAGGCTCAGTTCTGGTGATGTAGATATCTAGACTCTAGATTGGTTGAGGTTGTACTGAGGGTGGGCAACTGAATATCACTACGAGGGCTCTATCTAGTCTTCTGTGTTTCAATTACAGTTCCGGAACTCCACATTTTCTGCAAGGTACATCCTGGCATTGAGGGAATTTTGCATCCCAAGCCTGAGATTTCGAGACTGGGTATTTCCTATGCAGAGTAGGTCTTAGATGCAAAATGTGGGCGATGACCATAGCCATTCCAGCATCCGTGGTCTGCAGGTGATTCGCTGAATCCTCGAGGTTCCCATCTTGATTGCAGCTGCTGCTGCTGCTACTACTACTACTACTGCTGCTATCACTGCTACCACTGCTACCACGCTACCACTACCACTGCCACCACTACAACCACTACAATCACTACGACCACTACAACCACTACTACCACCACTAACGCGACAACTACAACACCTAGAACCACTACAACCACTACTACTACTACTACTACTACTACTCCTGCTGCTGCTACTACTACTCCTACTACTACTACTACTACCACTACCACTATCACGCCTGCTGCTGCTACTGCTACTACTACTACTACTACTAGTTCTACTCCGACTACTCCTACTCCTACTCCGACTCCTACTCCTCCACCTCCTACTGCTACTACTACTAATGCTCATCCGGCTGCTAGCCACTGCTACTGCTGCGGCCGCTGCTACCAACTACTCTGCCTACTATCTACTCGAAATACCACGACGACTACCGCGACCATGGAATGACGACTGCGACTTACGGTTGTGGCGACTACGACTACTACTTCTAGTCCCATCACAACCCTAAGTCTTAAAACACACTAAGCAGCATGGCCATCATCGCCACCATCATGCAAGACACATGTACGTACCAGCACTAGCAATCACGGCAATCCTCATAGCAACAGGCTAGCTTGCCACGAGTCACAACACCATGTCTCAGACGCGCCTGCAAACACGTAGAACCGGCCTGTGCAACTTTAGCACGACTGATGGATACAAGACCACTCAAACTAATCCGAACAGTACGCAATTGGCACGACTACAATATGACCTGGCTGGCTATCACTGAAACCATTTCATCGCTATCATCAGCAGTCTGGACTTCTCCACTTCTCTCCCTTGCGAAAGGGAACCTCAAAGGACCGCAGCTGAGAAGTTCAAACGATCTGCAGGCGAGCAGAGAGGCTGGCACAGCTGGGTGCTGGAACCCGAATTCCCATGTGAAGAAGTGGGCGGAAGGGTAGGCTTCGCGCAGGGTCCCTGAAAGCTACTCAACTCTCTGAATCAGACGGCACTAAAATGGCGGCCGACCTTTCCTCGCAAATAAAGAAACTCCGTTTAACCACTCAGCACTTTGGGCTGTTACGGCCCAAGCCTCCGCTAGTAAGCCGTGCCGGACAAGGTGGCATCATCTATATTTGACCCAAGACGAAAACTTGATTCGTGTTTCCGACTTCCGGCCACAGGAAGTATAAATCCAAATTAAGCCTGAACCGACAAAACAATTAGCCGCTAACCTGAACAGAAGACTACCGACGCATCAAAGGTTCCCAGCATCCAGCACAGTCTCTAAACTTATTCAGTGTGTGGGTGCGGGCGGTTGTTGACCTGCCCTCTGGAACCCACCCGCCATGGCACAGGGGCATGCTCAACAGCTTGTCCATGCAATGGCGCCCTACCTAACGCAACAGACCAGATCACACTTGATCACACAGATCCTGCTTTGCTGTTTTGTCACCTGGACTAGCTGCCGCGTCAAGGCCGCAATCCGACCGAAAAACACTACGCTGCGAATACCAATCAAACGAATCAAACCAGAATGTCTTTTGTTGTTTTGGGACGACTACCCATAACCTCAAACTGATTTCTTGTCGCGTGTTTTGGGGCTAAGGCCTGCGCAAACCTGCTCTACATCATCTTTAACGATGAGGTTCAAGCCCAGTCTGCTCAGACCGACTCTTAATGCTGATACCTCGGGTGTCAGGGCGGCCCAGGGCTTGGGATCTACAGATTCAAGAGCCGAAGGCTTCCAAATCTATACTATATCGATGCAAGACTCTCCTAACCGCACCGGTTCAGGGCTTCGATCTCCCTTGTTCTCAAGATCTTCGGGTTGAAGTTTCGTTGCGCAAAGCTCGAACATGCATGTCCGCAACCCCTCGCCACGTCTCGCAGAGACCCTTGGATGCACAGGCACCATCGGGCCATCATCCGCATCGGGGAGCAGATATGGGGATCTGAGATCAGAACCCTTATACACTACAGAGCAAGTTTAAACTCTAAGCCGTACCGACCCTCAGGCACGAAATTCTGTCAAGCGGAGGAGTCTGTAGACGGAGGAGGTTCCCAAACTGCTCCCGGTCTGCTCTGGGCCCTCCACTTCCGGCAACTCCATTCAGAGCTCAGCTGCCTCTGAAGCTGCGGTCCGATTGGATTTCAGCCGAGAAGAATCCCATCGTAATAGTTATAGTAATGCTTATACTATAGTATTGCTATTATGGCTATTACTGTTTATTCTATTTATTCTTACTAGTATACTAATTCTTATCCCGTGATGGGGCCTAAACTGCCTAAATCCCGCAAGACGCAGGCTTTACTCTTTACTTCGCCAGGAGACCCAGACCTAAGACTGCAGCAAAGGTTCCCGATCCTGCACCTCAACAAGACCCCGAAGCACCAGGGCTTTTTTTTCCCTCCCACTTAGCAAGGACGAAGCCCGCATTGCAGGGTACTTGGTTGAATATGCGGAAAACAGCTACGACATCTCCCGCAGCTAATTTGGTTCGGGGGTTTAGGGTGTAGGGTTTCGGGGAAAGCTTCGACGCTGCCACCCGAAGTTCGAAAGCACTCGGCCTTGGAATCGCAACAGGAAGCAGCCCGTGGGGACATCTGGCTGCCACAACACCGGGAGCCACTGTGAACTCTGCAGCTTCGCTTTGACGCGTCAAAAGGGGACTCGTTAGGATTTTGGGGACTCTTGGGGACATAGACCAGAAGTAGGGTTTAGAAGGGCCCCCTTTCAGGGGTCTCCCGAATACTACCTAGGAATATAGGACAGGAGGTCATGTATAAGGTGGGGAGAGGTTTGGGTGTTGCAGTGCTGGGAAACTCTAGGCTATGGGCGTATCAGCGAATATCAGCAAAAGATCGGGCTGCAGGTTGAGATGGCACAGCATCAGGACTTGCTAACCGACTGGCAACCCCACCAAAGGAACATCGACCAATCGTGTCCTACCCTGAACTTTATCCCCCCAAGTCTGCTTGGTTGATCTTCCTACGCTCTGTCCCAACCCGCACACCTGAGCCCTCACCCGAACCTGTATCTCAACGTCTAGGGTACCTACACTGACCTACACATGACTAAAGCTGAGGAGCATCCAAGCAGGATCCAGCAGTTGCTCGGGGTAGCATATGGCAGGGCACAGTCCGGGTGGACGGCACGGAGAAGCATCCACGAAACCCAGTTAGTGAGGCTAGGCTACTTTTGCTCCGCATTCACTGTACCCGGCAATCAGTCGGGATGGCCAAGAGGCATACCACCCGCTGCTGGGTCCTCATCCCTAAAACCTTCAGCGCTTTACGCACGTCCTCACATCCCAGGGTTCATGAACTCGGACGGTCTCACGCTCAGATTCGGTGTAGACTGATGGATAGCCTGCCGCTGGCGAAACCGAAGTGGGCTTTCAGTTGCTGATGGGATTCGTCTTAACCGGTAACTATTCTGAGCAGTAGCCAAAGGACTAGGAGAGTGGGTAGCAGTAGGGGGAGCATAGCACTAGTAGTAGTAGTAGTCGTCGTCGTCGTCCAAATACTAGTAGATGAAAGTAATAGGAAGCAGCAGCAGCGACAACAGTATCTGTTGTCGTCGTGTGCACAGCCGCTGTAGCACAAGATTACCGACGAAATCGTTGTCATCATCTTCGACATCATCGTCATCATCGAGGTCTCTCTGTCTCTGATTATTATTCAAGTTCCCACAGGAAAATCATCATGAGCATCTTCTGCTTCGTCATCACAAACATTACCATCGCTGTCATCAGCATTGGGCCATAAAAATTGTCAGCATCGTCGTCCACATCAACACCACCATCAAAATCAACACCATCAGCGTCATCAGCATTGCCACTTTCAGCATCGAAACCATGCTCATCCTCCTCAAAATACATCTTCCGACTTCGAAACATCTCCCAAGACTCACAGGTGACTCACACTCAACGTCATGGTCATATTCGCAAGAGTCACCGTAGCAATCTGGTTCTTAGAGGTGTGGGGAGCCTCTGCTCGCTCCATGGATGCTCGGGCAAACTTGCTGCGGCGCCTTGGAGAACGTAGCAGAGCACATGCCCGAACACTGTTTGCATCGTGAGGTGGCAGCCGCAGCAGCATTCTTTCATGATCCCAACCAACTACGATGAAACGCATGAAAGGCACGGCATCCTCAAGGAAGAAATCTCCACGTTCAAGTTTCCCTGATGTGACACCAGATCACCTGAGGCGACGAGAAGGAACCAACGAAACATGCCAAAGCCGGGGTCTTCTGCAGACCCTTGTTTTCTTACTGGTTCGTTAAGCACCTGTCTTCGTTGCTATCGAAGGGTCAAAAGTTCCCTGCATCTCCGATACCCTTTCTGCGAGCTGCCGATGCTGTAGCTCCAAGCCCTGGCAAGCAAACGCGACGGACCGGTGTTCTGCCGCAGATCCGGAAGTGCGCGCAGCGACGATGTGCCGCAGACAGGGCCTATCCTGTCCTGTCCAATTCGAAGGCCACCTCCTGCAATAACTTTGGGCTCAAGAGGCCTCAGAAGTCAAAACCCCTTAACCCCAAACCCTGAGCTCCGTATCCCCAAGGCCCAACCCAAGGCTCTAAAGCGACGAGGGGCACAAGGAAGAGCGCAGCTGGCTCACCTGCTGCTGGAGCTGTGGTATGGTCGGCTGCAAGGAAAATCTCACCTGGCGCCAGAGGTTTAGAGATTTAGAGGGCTTCACGGCTTTGGGGTGTACTACAGCATGTGGGGCATGGCTTAAGCCCGCGGCGATCTGTCTTCGGACTGTCGTGGGCTTTGTACTGACCACTCGAGTGATAAGCTCTAAACCCCCAACCTTCTAGTACCCTTCTAGACCCTTGTCCTACAGTTATATTATAGTCGCTCTTACAAGGCTCCGGTTATTATGGTATAGCCTTAATAATGTAGAGGCTTCGACTCTGTGAGGTTCCAGGAGTTGTGAGAGCACTGCTACCACTGCCACTACTGCCATTAGACTAAGACTACTACTGCTGTTACTACCCATTTCCAGTCTGCTACGACTAACGACTATGACGACGACTACTACCTCCTGATTTGATTTCAACCGTGAGAATTCGACGGCCCAATCTTTTGCGACTATCCGCCATTTTTGCTTGCTGCCTAGCAAGGACGCTGCCCGCATTGCCTTGAATCTGGAGGTTGAGGATGCCGGGTGTTCACACGGTGTTTCTGTCATCCGGGGGATATCAAGACCAGGGAGCCCAGTTACTTACTGGAGCAGTTATAGCCTCAAAGCTGTACACACAGTATACGGTACAATAACCGGTAACCCACTATAGGGGAGTGACGGGAAGCTCGGGACTTCGACTCGTCAGCAGCAAGCGCGGCTCCCAACAGCCTGAATTCCCAAACCCGGGGTCCTGCTCTCTACATGTGCCAGGCTCCCCGGCAATCTTGCAGTGAGGCATGCCGCTGGCGGGCGTTTGCATCATAGAGTTAGCACCGATGCCTGATCAGAACTCTGATTCTCAGGCCCCAGGGTTTGGGGACTCTGAGGATTTCAGGCACAAGGGGTGCATTTATGACTATAGTCAGTTTCTGTGGCACTCTTGCCCCGTCTTCGAGACCACCTTGAATAGCCGAAAACACAGCGACGGCAGAGTCGTCGCAACTCAGCAGCTATCAGTACCCGGTCTCCCACTGATGCAGCCCAAGCGGCTCCCGACCAACTGCTGAAGAGCGCAATGCTCGATCTCCGAATCGCCGATGCCTGATAGCTCAGGGTTCGGCGAAGCAAGGAGGGGTAGTCAGGCAAGGCCGCAAAAAAGAGACGTCATAGGCATCTACCTGAAGCTCGTCAATCGATCACAGAAATGAGGACTAAACGAGGAGATGAGCACATCATGCGATGTGCTGCTTGGCAACATTCGCCTCCCCATTTCGGCCTACGAGCAGAGCGTGCTGCAGCTATGCCGAGGCACTGATGAAGCCTTTCACGTTGGCCTGACCGACACACGTCAAGAGACGAAGGAATGATCGTGGGAACAAATAGCCAGCGACTGAACATGCAGGTATTTGCCTTCGAAATGTGCCCTGGGCTGTGGCAAAAAAAAAAAGTGTCATGACAGAATCCTGCCTCTATGTCTCTCTCCACGTCCAAGCTTAGATTAGAGAGTTCTGGGCAACTTAGAACAGCACATTGCGAGTGGGAACTAGCTTGAGAGAACACGCCACGGGGGATATGCATTCAAAATCGCCGATCAACCTACACGGCCCAAATGCAACGCTCGTTCGGTCTAAGCCAAGGAGCCGTGTTCCCAAAGAGTTGTTTCACGCAGCTTCGCATAGCATCCCGCTTCGCTCGAATATACCTCCAAGGAGAACAACCCTGTTAAATAATGCGAGGTGCGCGTTCATGTCTTTACATTGCTGCCACGCATTTAATTTGGCCTTTCGGGAGTGTGAAATTATTTGCTTCGTTTCTTTCGTGCGTCACGACGTTACATTGCGTTTTCCACTACAATGAAAACTCTTTGCCAATCGTCGGCTAACTCGTGTCTGATTTCGTTACAAGAAACACTGCTTAAATATAATTCTCACCGCGACCGGAGCCACGAAAACTGAGGCTACTGGCCGCCACCTTGTACGATGGAGTCTATTCTCGAGCAAGGGGCTGTTCACATCTTTCGCCAGAACTAGAACTCTAAACTTCTCAAGACGCAGCTAAAGACCCAAAGTCATCTGTCCTAAATGTTGGCTTTCCTATGTGAGAGAAACGGGGCTCGTGTTACCATGGGCGACAAGAGTGATAACAAACACCCATCCTAAGCCTTAACCACCAAAGCCCTAGAGCCCCGTTTCTGGGGACAGGATGAAACCCTAAACCCTAAACCCTATTTCGTTTGTGTCAGGTGGCGCCCCTGGCGATCCCTGGTTGGCCACTGCCATTGGCACATGCTCTCTGGCGTAGAGCACCGGGATCCTCGTGGGGCCATGACAGGCTTAGCACTCATAGAGTTGCGGCACTCACTCTAAAACTCCATGCTCTGCAGTTCTTTCCCCACCCATACCTGTGCCCTCTCTTCACAAGTGGCTGCTGTCTTAGGGCCCCTATGCGGACCCCACGCAAAGCAACCCATATCCCCGATACACACAGAGTTCAAGCTTTTGCCGGGTAGATCAGGAAATTAGGATACACGGGTTTTGGCTTTGGTCGTCGTCACCGTCACATTCCCAATCCACAAAACCCAAGGTGTCTGTTTAAAGTTGACCCCCTCTGCTGCATGTACACATGAGTATACAATATACATTTGGAAAAGCACATACCCAAGCACCCATAAATAAACATATAGAAACCCGGGAAGCATGTCACATGCACGACATACTTGTGTGTGTGTGTGAGAGCAGAGGCAGCTAGCCCTTCCCGAGCTCCTTCCGCCGAAGCTCCCAAATTCACATTGCCCCATGAAAAAATACCAGGATCCAACACCTTGAACCCCAAGAAAGCCCTCAAACCCTACACTCCGCAAAAGCCGAAATCTCTAAGCATTCACCCATAAGCCATGTGGCTGTAGCTCCGTTAGAAGGCTGGGAAGGTTCAGGCCAGGAAGACAGGCCTCTTCGTCAGAGCACGGCTTGGGATTCCGGGCTTACAGTATCGTACCTGTCTTGTTTCTTCCTCTCCGGGGGCCTGAATAATTGGACTTATACCGACATAACGGAGAGTTTTTGCAAATGGCTCCGGCCACTCCAGTATATATGGCTCAGGATCTCAGCGCTGTAGTCCCCCCCTCCCTCCGCTGGAAGGTGACCAGCTCCACATGTTCTCTCACTCTCGGGACAAGGTTTACAGCAGCTGTCTTGGAGCTTCGTTTCTTATAGAGTTTCGGGTGTCAGTGAAGTCACAGGAGATACACCCCGAAGAGTCTAAGCAGCAAAGCGGTATACGGAATATACTTTTGGCTAGATTGGCTTTCTTAGCATCCTCTTAGAGCCCTTTAGACTGGAAATCCACAACAAATGCCTCCGAGGCAATCCACAGCAAACGTCTCCGAAGGCCTCCGCCACGTCGTTCAACCATGGTCTCCGCGCTAGAGTGATGAAGGCTACCGAAGCAAGCTTCTTTGCGGAACCTTGCTAGGAGGCTTCTGGCTTGCGCTGCAAAGGTCGAGTCGAAGACCGCCCCTGGCTTCGTGTTAGCAGTAGCATGTCAGACTGTATATTGTGTTATTATATTCTGATAATATTGTACATTATATTATATGTTGAATTATATTATATGTTGAATTATACTAATTGTGGTCCGAAGCAGCATTGAGTTGGACTTGATGGGGCTCTTGGGCTTTGAGGCGGGTCTGCGGTTCAGATGGTTCTCCTTGCCCGACCATTGGGAGTTTCGGGTTCGGGATTTATGAGTTCTGAATGTGAGGGAGAACACTGCTGGAGCCAAGCGGCGTAGGACCTCCTCAATCAGCTTGGCTATTCCGGACAGCTCTTCGTAGAACCTGCGAGAGGGTCCTTGTAAACCGTTATGTTTAGAGCATGTCATGTTTGGGTCTTCCGTGACCCTGCCGACACGCATGTTTCCACGAATCCCAAGGAGCAAGCGACAAGGGGGAGATGCAGATGACACAACTGCCGTGGAGCCGAAAGTTCCTTGATCAGCCTACAACTGAGAAGCCGCAAAAGTTCCTAGCCACGCCTTATGATAGTGCCCCGAAGCCATGATGAATCCAAAAAACCCCTCAAAATTAAATTCCACAACCACAAAGCCCAAAGCCCGAGGTCCTGTCCTGTACAGTTTGCAGGTTAGGACGTACAGGTATGACTAATTCGCGATAATATCCCCTTATCGGCCACACCGCTGACTCAGCCCCTTTCGGTAAGCCCTGAACCTTTTAAAGCCGAGTTGCGGATTTTCTTTGCGGATCTGAGGGAGCTCTTGCCCAGCCACGTGTGGGAGGCCTGGATCTTGTGTCTGTGGTCTGAAGCTTTTCTGGCCAGTACGGCTTTGCTGATTCGTTGCCTAGCCCGCAATGTGCGTTTTTTTGGCTCCCGCATCGCAATGCACGGCTTAGGAGTTTAGGATTGGGAGTTGATGGCTTTCGACGCTCACACTCGCACACGCCAGGCAAGGCTCCAAATAGTCCACAGTATCTCCACTGCCCTTGCTTTTTTCAGGGCCTTTCAAGGAGACATGCGACGTCACCATGAGGAAAGGGTCGGCTCAGTCGGAAACCTGCTCCATCGTCACATCGTCAAAGTGCTCGAAGGCTTCATCGAAAAGTGCTCGCCGATGACGCAGCAGCGAGACCGATCCCGCCAGCACTGTAGCAATCAACCCGGCGAGGCTTTCGTTCCGGCCCCCCTGCTGCCGCGCGAAGACCATGGCCAGTAGGATCAATCGGGGGATGTCGCCGAAGAGCCGCACGTCGCGCTTGTAGAGCTCGAACAAGTAGAGGTTCTCCAAGTCGAAGGGCAAGGCGATGTCCTCATTGCAAAGGATCAGCATCAGGCCCAAGAAGTGCCAGCTGCTGACAAAGAATGTGCCCGCCAGGAGTCCCAAGGGAACCCAGAGCCAAACAATCCCACAGCAACAGCTGGCACAGCATACCGGTAAAACCATGATGGCGCCAATACCCACGGCCTTCCGATCGAAGGTATATGCCTGGTACCTGCAAGCCCAGATGAAGCCGGGGAGCCAAAGGGTGGCTGCTACCAAGGCCCCAAACAAAGGGCTCCCCGCAACCAGTTCCATAATGGCGACAACAGCAGACATCCCCAGCGCGATGAGGTCCAAGAGCCAGTAGGCCGCGAGCTTTCCGACAAGCCAAACGAGCTCCTTGCCGTTGTGCACGCTGCACCTCTCGAACTGCGACTCTCGAAAAGCCATGAGACGGGGGTAGGTCCGCTTACCTGAGGGTGGCATCATCGCCTCTGTCCGGATACTCACGCTGAGGCGAACAAGCAACAGCTCCTGCAACGCGCTGCGCGGCAGTGTGGCATGCAACGTCATGGAGGACACTTCGCGGTCGGTCTCACCCACGACTTGAGTCGAGTACACGAGCTTGGGGATGTCAGACCTGACGACGACCGTGTGTTTGTAAGACAGAGACAAGTAGTGCTGTTCCGAGATTTCCCCGGGTGCAAAATCCACTTCAAGCCTCGTCGGTCCCTGAAGCCGCACTGCAGTCACTCTTCCCGGCCGCATCTCCAGTTGCCGGACACCAAGCTCGTCTGCGATGGCATGCAGCTCGAGAAGATGATCGTCTTGCCGCGGGAGCACGGCAATGTCCTGGCTGATTTGCAACTTGTCGGTGCCGTTCAAAAGGGACACCTTTCCAGCAGAGACCTTCATGGCTGCGCCAACCTGTGCTGCCAGTTCCTCCATCCTTGGCACTTCCGGCGGCCGGATCTCCAACTCGATGAGGCACTGGCCACTCATGGTGAAGACGCGCAGGGTGAAAGGCTGCGAGGCACCAAGAAGCTGTGCCGAGTTCGAAGCAGACTGGTCCAGGTCCAGCTTGATCGCAGTTGAGTCGACAGCGCTTTCGGAGCCATCCTCCTCGAGCCTCTTCCAGTCACCTCGCTCAAGAGCCTCGAGCTCCACCATGGCATAAGCTGGGGACGTATCAAGACCCGAAGAGGTCAATAAGATCCGGTGAGGGTTTCATTCTGTGAAAGTTAGGGGTACTTTTGCAGTGCACCCTAACACAACGGCTAGGGTTGGTCAATGAATGTTTGCAAGTGCAAGGCACAAGGTGGCAGGTCATTAAGCCCTAAACCCTAGCTGTAGAGTAGACTGTAGAGATCAACTCTAGATGTGTGTAGTCTCGTCATCGCTACACGAGGCGAGGTGTCTGCAACAAACGTGCATACACAACGGTTAAAAACGACCTCACCAACGAACGCTGTACCTTCAGTACAGGGGGGGGTGGTATCAAAGACAAACTCAAAAAGTTCAAGTTCAAGCATATATGTTTAAACGCCAGTCCTTGCTTGTTTAAGCACGGTTAAATGTCTGTAATCGCATGTGACAATGTAAACCATGCCCAATAATCCACATCTAGCCCTGGCTAAAATGTAGCATGGATTCCGAGCACGGTTGAAAGTGCATTTATCGAAACCACCGGAGAGTTCAGCTGGAGTCTCAGGGTTTCTGGAAAATTTGCGGGCAGCTTATGGAGCTGTGGTCTAGGAGGTGGATGACAAACGAAGGAAGAAGGTTGGGAAGGCTTAGTATCTGGAGAGCACGCTTTGTGTATGATACGGATGCTTGTTCCAATTTGTTTCGTCTTTGGAAGCTCGTTGGTGTTCCCGAGTTCTGAATTGTTGTAGTGTGGACTAGGACTAGGTTGGCCCAGGCAGCGAAACTGCATGCTTGAACAACAATCGGTATTGCTTCACTCCCGTACTATACTCACGGAAGACTTGTTCAAATCTTCCTTTTCATTTTTCTACCAGTTTAAGTTCCTGTTCGCTTGGCTTGACAGTCCTGTTCCTTTGCTTCTTCCATCCAAAAGCTACGGTAACATCGTCCACCAGCATAGCACTGGAGTTTCCACCGTTCCGATTGAATGGAGGACCTGATTATGCAGACAAACAGCACCGGCTAATAGCAAGTCGTCCTCAGAAGTATATCTGCTTTATGCGATCCCTGAGAAACGACTGCAACCGGTCCCGAAGGATGGCAGTCGAGTGGCAGGGCAGTACCACTTGCTGCAAGAAGGACCTGGGCTTACAAGTGGCCAGAGTTTAGGGCTTCAGGAACTTTGGGCTTAGGAGGTTGAGACCATAACGGAAATTACCAAATAAAAAAGGTTCCCCAAGTGCACCTAGGAACGTGGGGCACAAGGTGTCGTCCCAGTCGAAGAATATGCAGCTGCGGGCCTCGCGGCTTTTAGACACAGCTTTCGCTTGAGGGTTCTTTGATTTGTGAGTGCTGCCGAAGGGGAAGAGGTAGCAGGGAGGGAAGGAGTCGGACACCGCCGATGCTGGGCCCTTCGGTGAGCGTGGCTGCGCAGTGTGGATGCCTGCTTGGCAGCAATGGAGTTCAAGAAACGTTAAATGACTAATGACTAATGAAACAGCAGACACCAGCGGCTACAGCCAGCAAAAGCGATGTTGAGAAAACACATAAGAAGAATTCTACAAAATGGTTACACCATTGTCGGCAAAAGCTAGACTTACTGTGGACTAGTTACCGGAATGTGATGATGAGCGTATTCACAGCCTTCAAGATTGTCATCGGTCTGTTCCACAGGAGCAAGGATAAGGATGCCATAAGCCATCAACAAGGAATCTGCCAATCCATAATCCGTTTTGACGGAGCTCTGACAGCACTAGATCCCAAAGCCTTTGCAAGGCTGCTACCCGCTTGACATAGGCCTTGGTTCAGGCACCCTAAACACCACTAGCAAATCTTACATCACAAGGCTTTGGGGGATTGGATCCAAGCTGGCCTGGCCGGTGGGAATCTCCGGGATGGTCACCTGGAAGCTTCGGGGTTCAGTTCCGTCGTTCAGGGCCGGTGATGCGGCGGGACAAGTTGGAAAGAGGCCTGGTTGACAAGGTGGGGATGACGGTCTGCATCTATGTTCATTTGAACAATGTCGCTGCCAAGGAGGGGCGCAAAAAGAGATGGTTCTACGGCCCTTCCTCTGTCTCCACCGGGATCGTAACAGTCATGCGAGATGCAGTGCCACTCGGCTGAAATTGGTATTTAGTTTCTGGGAAACTGGCTCTGTGTGTATGCTTCTTTCGTGCTCTCTCTCTCTTTCTCTCTCTCTCTGTTGCCCTGTGTTCACGGCTTTGATAACCGTGGAAGCATGCCCTCGACCTAGCACACCCCTGACTGGATCTCTCCGACCTCCATGATCCAGCACTCAGCTCTGAATGTCCCCTTAGCCAGCACGAGTGCTCGCTTGCACGCTTTTCGTCTTTGGGTTCTCTTGCAAAGACTGATAGCAAAATCAAGAAAGCCTGATCTAAAGTCTAAAGACCCGCAACCTGACAGCAACTAGATGTGCTGCAGACATTTGCACTGCTTATAAAAGCAATCACTTACATTGGAAAGCCCAGACCTTGAATCCCACTCCCCCGAAGCCGCCATCCGAAAAACTCAATGCCTCGAAGTGTCCAACTAAAAGAGCAGCGCGCCTATCCTGCAAAAGCCCTGTACGGAACACCCGAAACTGCTCAGCTGCAGCACCGGCCCTTGTAGTCCCAATATACATGAAAGGTTTTTGATTTTGAACATACAACATTTTGTATACACACCCAAACCTTTTCGCAAGTCATCAAGCGGCCGAACTAATATTTACTCTATTAGAGCCCTTCTCAGACCCTCTTGATATGCATTAAGGCATCGATATTGAATTTTGTAAAGCCCTTCCCAAACCAAAGCCGCAAGCCGAAAATCCAGAAGCTCTAAACCCTCACACCCTCAACCCCATAGCCCCATAGCCCCTGTACCAAGCAATGCCCGGCCTCGTTTGCCGGAGACTCGGCCCGGCGAGGCCTTACAGCGACGACCTCGGCCTCAGGGCAACACACAAACAAGAACACAAACATGGTGGCCTTAACAACTCACACCGAATTATGCCGGGGGGGGGGTGCATTGCAGCATAGCCAGGCGGGTTTAGGAGCAGAACACGTTGTCGTAACACATCGTAATACCGAGCACATACAAAATTCTTGTGCTGTTCTTCTTAGAAGCAGAACAGCACGAAGATTCACAGAAATCAACGTATTCACAGTTGCTGATGTTAGTCGGCACCTTAATCTAAACACACTAGCCGATATTCAGGGGAAGTTTTGCGAATTCGCACGACAGGAGCAGTGGTGGCGGTAGTGGTGATTTGCTGCAGCTAACACCGTGGGATGCAACAACCAATCACACCCCGGCCGCACTCCGGCACAGTGGATCTCCGCGGTAATTCTGAACATACGAACTTCTTCACCCCAAGATGGGATAACAGACGGCCAAGCACACTTCACTGATTAGACTCGTATGACAAACCACGGTAGGACGTTATCAGGGCCTCAAAAGCCTTCGCCGGTAAACTCCACGAGCCCAGCAACCGATACGCTTCTAAGCAAGTAACTGCCTCTGCGAGCTGTCATCTCCGGACCCCGCGACATCCCGAAGCCCTAGACAACACATCTCAAATCAAATCCCCTTAAGACCCCTAAACCCTCAAGCGGAACGCTAAACCTGTATGCCAAAACCATCCATACAAATCCCCCACATCACTCAGCCCAACTCTTCATCACCCAGAGCCGAACAACCTGACACGGGACCCTTATGCAGTTATGTAGGGACTACTACGGGGGAATATGTTTACTAACTTTTCAGACCCATATAATAACACCGACAGAAGCACTCCCCCGAAAGGGAGGCTCCCCTGCGCAACATACGCCGAGGCCATAACCGGGATGGGTCGACCCGACTCATCCCAGACCTTCGGCTTCAGTGGTTACAGTATTGCCTTTTTTGTTTTAATGGCCCTTGAAACGTTTCGGATTGAGGGTTGCTTTGTTACTGTAACTTCTGTGAGCCAAGGGGTGATTGGGTTGGGGGGCTGTGGTTTAAGAATTAAGGTTGAAGCTTCGGCTGGCTGGAGTTGCGTTTAGGTTGTTCCAGAATTGAAACCTTTCGGTTTGCTTGGCTGTCGAGGGTCGAGGTCGAACAAATCAGAAAAGAGTGTTCGGATTTCTTGCTGCAAGAGGGAGCCCGGCGGGCCCCGATTGCTGAGGGGTTTTGGTGATTATATCGAGTTCGCCAAAGCAAAATGCGGCTAAATGGCTGGACACAGAAAATGTGGAAACAAAATCCGCACCGTAGATCCTCAACCCGGAACCTGACATGAACATCGCCAAACTTCAGAAGTCGATCCCATTAATTTCCAGGCCTTCGCAATGGGGTTACGACCCATGGCCTCAACAGGGTCTGAGGCTTGGTTCTGAGAGATGAGCGCGATGTCAGGAGGTCTTCTTGGTGCATCGTATGAAAACAGAAAAATGTCATGTCATTGTAATATGCTCTTGCGCGTCCGAGAATACCCCCTTATAGTTGTCCAGTATCCTAGCGGAACTAACTAAAGGTTAACCTTCGGGAATATATAGGGATCGTAAGGTGAAAGGTTCCCCACCCTGCTACTAGGCCCCAGTATGCTCCGGAGGTCCGGTGGAGCATCTTGTGCTGTTGGCACTGGTGCCGCTGGCAGAAGCATGTTGCTCCGGCCCGGAAATCCTGGAACTTCAGACCCCCAAGCCCACAAGTGCACCCCTAAACAAGCTGGGCTATGAAGGGTCCCTTCTGGCTTCCTCCAGTGTGTCCGGAGAGACTCGCACGTTATCCCTACTTAACTCCAGGGGAAAATCTTGGGGTGTGTATGCAGATGCTAGTCCATGTAGGGCAGCGATCCACGGATGGTCGCTTGACTTTAGGGCGTAAGGCGGCGTAAGGCGTTTGGAATCAAAACGGATCTGGCCTGCTTCGACCACCGCTTGAACTGAGTTCCATCCTCCTGGAAGTACTGCTTGCTTGTAGGGCCTGGCTCGAGTTCGGCAGTGTGGCCAGAAAGGCAAACAAGCGCACAGCGTCAGTTGTGGAATGTTTTCCCTTCTGGCGTGGTTGGGACGTCCAGCAGACAGGCCTCATGCGATTCTACTGAACCTTGGGCCTCGCACGCTAGCCATACTGCCCACAGGAACAACCATACCGGAAATGGGCTACTTTCATGCTCATGAGGCTCGAAATTCTACTCATAAACTTCATAAACCGCTCGGCAACCATAATTTTTCAACTTGCCCGAAATTCTTGCAGAACTCAAAAGGAGCTCCGGTAGACCCCCCGCTGCAGGACAGGTCCTCACTATGCACGGCAAAAGGAATTTGTTACTCCGGAACCAGAACCCAAACACCTACATGAGAGCCGCCAAGCCGCGAAGCTCCGGCGAGACCGCAAGCTGGCTTCGCATCACGCCGGCGACGTCCTGTCTCGGCCGATAGAAAATCAGCTTCTCTTGCGCGTCGTCTTTTCAATCGGCATGTTTCTGTCTGTGTCTATGTTGCACTCTGTCCGCCTGTTTGTCTATCTATCTGTCTATCAGTCTTATTTGTGTCTTCTGTTTATCTACCTATCTACGCATTTGTCTATCCATCGATCGATTTACCCATCTATCTGTCTATCTATCTGTCTATCTACATATCTAACGATCTACCTATCTCTCTATCTAATTATCCGTATATCTGCTATCTATCTATCCATCTACCCGTCTGCCCAACTATCTATGTATCTAACCATCTACCTGTCCCTCTATCTATGTTTATCTGCCTGCATGATCACGAACAGTCATCTAAACATGCATGAATGCAGGCATGGATGAATGCATGTAAGTGCGTATCTGTTCACATGTACATATTGAACTCGTAGAAAGATCTCATCTGCATTTTTGACACAACGATTTCACGAAGAATCGTGAAACATGCACTACCCGTACAGCGTTGTCCCCCACGTGCTCAATGTAGAAAACGAAGCCCAAAAGTCACAGATCAGCAAGTTTATGTACCGAGGTCTTACAGAAATCACTCCCGGGTACAAGGCGCAAATGGCAATTGGAGTTGTGGAGCATACGGAGCATTTCAGCAAAAAGGTGCACGTAAACATTGCACAGATAGAAGATAAAAGCGATGTTTCAAACACACCCAAGTCTTTGGACACCTTATTTCCGGCTTGGGGCTTGAATGCTTGGGTCTGGGGGGGGCCTCTGGGGGCTTCATGGGAAACTTCGATGAAGACTTGATTTCTACCTTCTAGAGCGTGGATGGGAATTTTTGGAAGGGCAAAGCTTGGAGAGCGATGCTGAGGCAAAGCCTACGATCTGTCAGACGTTTTGAAGCTTTGGAAATCTCAGCGTTGATCTTTCCTGTTGTCTGTGACAAGGGCACGATCATATTTGTAACAAGGGCAATGTGGGCATGCTAATGATGTTGACGGTGATGCCGATGGCAACTGTGGTGGCAGTCGTGCTTTGTGAATCTTGCCTGTAAAGCATCCACAACGGCGAGGAACGGCACCGGGCAGCAATATTTTTACAAAAGCCACAGAAAGTGGAGCCGTGGTCAAGTCTGGGTACTGGGGTATTGAGTTTCAGGTCTCCATGAAGGAAGGTTTTATCCGTGGTGAACAGCTCCTATTTACTACCAAGACGGCAACATCCGAAGGAGCACCACAAGCACTTTGTGCCCTGCCATTGTGCCTCCAGGTGCGATGTGCTTTGGCTTCCTCGGGCCGTGCTTTTGTCTTCCAAGCATTCGGCTCGGTCCGTGCATGAATGCGCTCCAGGGTTCTTCTGCTGCTTCCGGCAATCCAAGATTCTGTGATGGGAGACTTGGGCTGCCTATCTGTTACCCACTGCATGCGAAGTCTCGTGGCATTTTGCCCTGTTGCAACAATGCGGAGCTTGAATCCCTAAACTGGAGGCTTTCTCTGAGTCCACGGCGGCCCATGGGGGGAATGCTCGGAATGACCTGTCAGCCATGCCCCCAGCAATGATGATACTGGCGTTAATCGTGGCCGGGAGATCTGACTGCTATAGTACGAGTAACGATGATGTTCTTGAATGCAGTAGCTCAGTAGGCATCATCACAACTATGGATAAAACGCCAACAGGACTTCTAGCCTTCTGGTGCCAGCGCCAGCGAGGTTGTGTCGACAACCACGACTCTGAAGACGGAAACAGCTGGTCGACTTCGTCGAACCCCATGCAATCTGCTGCGAATGTCACTCCGATGAGTGCAGTCCTATTCAGATCCTATTCAGATGAATGTAAGGTTCCTGAACAAATTGAAGGTGCCTCGTTCAAGCTTTAGGTTCGGGCCTGGGCCCCGTTTCTTCAGAAGTCGCATGTTTGCCATCCATTTCTGTTTACATCTGCCCAGCTTCAGTCCAAGGTCTGGGTTTGTGTCTGATGTGCTAAAGCTCCAGGCTCAATCCATCGCACGAACATTCGGGATTTAAGCCCACTCCCATTCCTGGTGCCTCCGGCGTTTCTACGAGTCTGGCGGCGGTGGCGCACCGAGAAGGAGCATTCCTCTCGAGCTGTTGGCAGTGGGATAACTCAGAAGCTTTCGTCCAATTCTTCGGACGCAATCTGAAGGTCTTTACTCCCGGAGGTTTGGCTCTGCATCCAACGAAAACACACCCAGCCAGAAGGATTAGTCCGAAAAGGCACAGGCTGCCAGGCTAAAGCTTTCAAGCCCCGTAAGGCCTCAGGGCTGTCTGCTGCAATCGCAAAGTTGGCAACGGTCTGGCTTTTTGATTCCATCGCTTGCTGATGGCAGGGTTCTGCACTCTTCTGCACCTAATCCAGGAACCGCTACATCTTGTTCTCTCGCATCGAGATGACTGGTGAAATCCGATTACTAAATATTTACCACTTCAGACCGCCCTCTGCAACCCTACAGCATCGACAGCGCAGCAAGCGGCAAAGCCAGGACCAGCGGCGACCTGCGCAAGAGATTCCATGGTGCGGGCACGGCACTGAAGCTTCAAACAGTATAATAGAGCTTTGCCGCGCTGTCGGCTAACATCAGGAGAAGCGAGGTGCTAGGGGATCAAACTTCAGGCGCAGGGGACCAGTGAATATGATAATCGTCTTGCTGCAGTCGGGATGCAGCTGGAAACATGCAGACTTCTCCTTCTCGTGTGGCTCTGCCGTTGTGGCCTGAGCTGTCGGCGGGGTGAAGGAAAGCAGCAGCAGGCCACACCAACGCTGCCCGAACGAAACCACCAACGAACTCAGACAGAACCCAAAGCCTGCCCAAACCTCTGAAGTGCCTTGAACACCACAGTGATCGGACTTTCAATCGCCATGTTCTGGCCCTGTTGCCGGCGGCGTCGTGGGTGGGGGAGTTGTCTCGGCTCTTTCCGGCGAAAGTGGGCTCGACGGCTCGCTGGGCGGTGGGATCTGCTTGCCTGCAGGCAGATGTTGTTTTGGCAAGTTGTTCCAGTGGTGCTTCTAATTGCTTCTGGGACTCCGCAGGGTTCTGTCTTGAACAGCATGGATGTGCATGGATAGAGGTCTAATCTAATGTGACGGTCGTTTTAATTAACCCCCCCCCCCCCGAGGTTGTTTTAGGGTCTCTTGGGGCAGGCTTTGTGACCAGCAGCAAGAGTCCTGAAACAACCGTCTTGCGGTCAGCAGCTAAGTATATACACGAAGACTATGTGAAACATCACGCCGCAAGAAAGCAGCAGAAGAACATGTAAAATACAATCAATGTACAGGCGACGACTACATCAGAGCCCTAAGCCCTCAAGCAAGGATCGTTGCACTTGGCAAATGCCAGCAACAAAGAGCACATGAGCATGCGCGGACGAACGGGTATTGCCCATCCCATGCGGTGCAAAGATGAACCGCAAGAGACTGTCATCAGACAGCAAGTCCACGTCGTAGTGACGAGACTGCAAGCGTTGTAACCATGTGCGCCTCAGGTGCAGAAACAGAGGGCAAGTACGAAGAGCATGGATGAGGCTCCAATCGGCATACCCACAGAGGCATGGGTGATCCAAATTGCGATGGCGAGCAACACGACCATCCAAGAAGGGATGGTGACCACACCTAGCTAGTGTCCATTCCCGCACAACCGAGGATGGCAGGCGAGATGCATGGATGCAAGGTGAGAAATCCAAATTCGGATGACATTGAAGGAAAGTGGCGAGCGAAGCGACTTGCGATGCTTCAGCCCGGCGCAGGCGCANTGAGAAATCCAAATTCGGATGACATTGAAGGAAAGTGGCGAGCGAAGCGACTTGCGATGCTTCAGCCCGGCGCAGGCGCAAGCCAACTCCATCAAGAGCTGGGCGCACGCAACTATGTCACCAGCGCTGCAAAATGGACACGTCACTACCCGGGCCTAAACCGAACTCGGCAGGCAACGTCACACCTGCAGACCTTAAAGCAAAAGAAATTCGAGCTGCAAGCCTCGAGACTTACGGTTGTCGTATTGCTTTTTGTGCACGTCGTTCACCACGGTGCACACCACCGGGGGTGGCCGAGCAAAGGCGTCCAAATAAGCTTGCTTGCACACGGAGGACTTGCAATGACTTGCACTGCGAACGGGTCCCAGCCAAGTTCACCGAGAACGGCTAAATGGCTGCAGGATTCCCCCGCGTGCGTGTACCTGAAAAACAAAATCAACTCAGCGCAACCCGAACGTCAAGCTGCTGCGGCAGTCCTGGCACTGGCACGTCATGCCACGTACCCGCACCGTGTACCTTGGCTCGGCATTCCAATGTTTCTGGCCGAGGACGTGCTGAACAAAGAGACGCAGCGCATGAGAAGCTCGCACTGGACAGTCTGAGCCACCGGATCCTGTGCCAGGCGCAGCATGTCGCGATCAGATCGACGGCTTGCCCTTGAACCACTAGAACACTAGAAGCATGATACTGTAAGAAGCAGCATGTCGAACAGTTAGACGAGCCACAGTGGCCATCATGTGCAACGCTGTCCAGTCACCAGAAAAGCGATTTTGCATTGGCTGGCTCCCCATTCCGGGTCGCACTGCCTCCAAGCGATTTTGCGCGGGCTGGCTCCCCATTCCGGGTCGCACCGCCTCTTGGCTGTCACCCTGCTCGCCGTCGACAGTATAGGCAAGCTCTTCTCTCAAAAGCAGGCAAGGAACCCACTCGGAGGCCAACAGAGCACTCGGGAGAGGGCGTTTCGTAGCGTTTAGAGTTTTGCGAAGGGCGGCCGCCTCGAAGCGCACGCGGCCTCCAACAGAGCAGTCTGGAGAGGGCGTTTATAGTGGTGTTTAGAGGGCGGCCGCCCCGAAGCGCGCGCGGCCTCCAACAGAGCACGTTGGAGAGGGCATTTAGTGGCGTTGAGAGTCTTCCGGAGGGCGGCCGCCCCGAAGCGCGGCGCGCGCGGTCTCCAACAGACACTCTGGAGAGGGCGTTTAGTCTTCTCGCGCTTGTTCAACCCGTTTTCGCGACACCGAGTTGCTGCCGGCCCTTGCGCCGCCCGCGCAGGCGCTGCTGCGTTCGCAGTCTGGGCCGCGCGCTGCCGCATGGCTCGGCACCGTCCCCAGCGAGGCCGGCACAACAATGCCGCCAGACCGCATGCTTATTGCTTTGCGGCNGTCGCCGAACGCCGCAAGCGCGCTGCCTACCCCGAGCTCCTTCGGCGAGGACCGCAACGGCTGTGCGTGCTCGCGTGCGAGGTCGGCTCGTCGCGCAGCTCGTCCGTTCGCGTGCCCTGCGAGCCCCATGCTCCGCTCCGAGGAGCTGCCACCCAGGGCTGGTACCGTAGCTCGCAGGTGCACTGGACCGCGCGCGGATCGCCCGAAAAGGCCGTTGGGGTAAAAAAAAATCTTCCGAAGGGCGGCGGCCCCGAAGTGCGCGCGGCCAACAAAGCAGTCTAAAGAGGGCGTTTAGAGTTTTCCGGAGGACGAAAGATATGAACAGTGGGAGTGAGTGAGTGAGTGCGTGCGTGAGATTGAATGCGTGAGTGAGAGGTGAATGATGAGTGAATGCATGAGTGAGTGGTGGGAGACTGAGTGCGTGAGCGCGTGGTGAATTATGAGTGAATAAGTGAGTGATGATAGTGGGAGTGAGTGAGTGAGTGGTGATGAGTGAGTAAGCAGGAAAAGAAGGATGAGGCGGGAAAGCACCAAAAAGTAAGAACCCCACAGGGTGCATCACGGCCCCGGGTGACTGTTGTCACGGGCTTGGCAACTGAATTCACTCTAGTGAGGCGGAGCTCATTTTCTAGTTTTCCACGAACCGGGCCGCGGTCACAACCGTTTCCCGGGGCGTTATGGTTCGCGCGGCAGCCTTACCAGAGCCAGCTGCAAACGCACAACTCTCTGTGCGTGAAAAGTGTGTGATAGTGCGTGAACACGTCTGGGCCGCTAGGACTGCCCGCGCAAATCCAGTCTGCATAGGGTTTTCGTTGGACTTGGAGTCTGGGACGCCGTGGCGGTGTATTTCCCACGAAACCAGTAATTTTCCCTCGTGTTTCTGCTGGTATTATGAGCTACGTACAGTTCCACCGCCACGACATACCGAACTCCAGCATCACACAATTATTGCGTTTCCAGACTGACTTCCAGTTTTAAGCATGGATTTGAAGTATCGAAAACCCATTCATATGACAAATGAACCAGGCTATGTCTCGTAATATTTGTGCACTGGAACTACTGTTGCTAACTATGCCCGTGTAGGTTCGTTGCATTTGGGGTTCCATGCATGTTTTAGACTTTTTGTGTTGGTGGAGGACTTGCCAGCCATCACCTCCATTGAAGCTTGAGGTTCACGATCTAGCAAATATCTAGCATCTCTTGTTACAGGATGTTTATGAACCCATCACCGGCCTCGGGTGTTTACATCCCCACGTGCAACTGGACACTTCAAGTACTCGGCACTTTGAATATGCCTCGACATGTACGTGTGCATGTTTGTCTGCGTACACTCATGTTGGCTTGTGTACGAAAAAAGTAGCATTGGCTGCAGCGGTCTCGCAGGACGAATATACTGACAGATACTGACAGGCGGACCATCACGGATACGTAGAACTGCATGTCAAGTAATCGGTGACTTCTCGTAGGGTGTAAAGTTCGGTGGCCCGTCACGTTCTAAGTTTTTTTTTTACCCACACTTTTTTACCAGAGGTAAGTTCGCAACGAGGGTCCCTGTGCCAACGCGCCCTACATAAGTTGTTTAAGAATTGCCACCCATCGTCTTCTGGAAAAGCCTTGGATTGGCAAGAGCAAACTTATTTTTTTGAACGAGGTCTCTCTGAAGTGCCTCCAAGTTGCCTGCCGAACATCTGTTACTATGACATGACATGTCTGGAAACCCAAAATCACAGCTTGGAGGATGGAATTGTGATTTCGCCACCCATCCAACTCGTGTTTGCACACGGGCTACTGCTAACTATGCCCCTATGATTTTCCCGATTTTGAAGTTCCATGCATGTTTAGAAAGAACCAATGGTTTGCCGCCCAACATTCCCCTCGAGGATTTGGGTGTGCCACATCCGACTATCCCAGCGGGGGTTTGGAGGCCCAAGCACCTTATGTAGGGTTTGGTGCTTCCTGTTGGCTTTCGAAGCAAACATCCCCCCACTGATAAGTTTCATTTTTCTGCGCCAATCTTTCATTCTAGAATTATGGGTTTGGGAAAAATCGGTACTTCGAACCACCCCCCCAAATCTCGAATGTGGCGGGTTAAATTTACACCCCCAGGGTCGAACGTGCGCGGCTCATCGCAATCGGGATCGAAGTTGGCGGGCGCTTCAGCACCGGAGCATCCTGTTTTTTTTTCTCCCTCCTGGCGCAACACCGCGCAGCCGGCGTCGCCGCACCGAGCGCAGCCAGTGTCGCCGCACCGCTACGAGCGGCTGCGCGCGCGGGCTGGGTGCAAAGGTGGTCCGGAATGCTCGCTGCGGCTGCGATGCGTGCATACGCGGCTTCCCTGCTTGAGCTTCCGGCTGCTGGGAAGGCTTGCGTCGCGGGTGAGGCACCCGAACTGCACGAAGTCCTGGCGGACGTGCGTGGCAGCCTCCCGTTGACGCGCAGCCGCTTGCCAGCACCACAACCTCACGCGCGGGGTGAGGCCCCCGTAGGCTGCAGTGCCACGTCGACGAGGACTCGTGGCCGCAGACGTAAAACGGTGTGTGGGGAAAAAGAACCTGGTCAAACCGATGCACTTGAAACTCCGAAACGAAGTGTTTGGCGAGCACGCAGCCGCCGGAAGACGTCACTGACAACGAGCGCGCGGACCCGGCAGTTAGGTTTGCGAAACGCTACCAAGCGTCCGACCCGGAGACCTTCGAGCACTGCGGAGGGGAGGTCAGCACGGGCAAGCCGGAGGGCGGTACCGTGCAACAGCTGGGCATCCTCCTCATCATCGAGAAGGATCGGAGGTGCTCGCTGGTGGCGCCAGAAGGATCCAAAAAGTCCACTTGGATCCCTAAGCAGTGTGCAGTGTGCCTTTACTTCCAGGGAGGCTGCCCCCACTGAGGAAGCATCAGTGTCTTCGCGCCGGGCCGTCTACAGTCTAGTAGTGGGTCTAGGGTTCGGTACTTCTCCAGTCGGCCTTCTTGGCCTCTTCGCGCAAGCAGTGTGCGCAAAACACGTGTTGCCTTTGTTCTTTTGCCTTTAGCCTCCCCTTACCCACCCTGCCCAACCCACTTCTCGCCATGTCCCGAGCCTCTCGCTCGGCCACCCCGGAACGCGCCGAGGTCACCTTTCTCCGTTAGCTCGGCCTCATCCCATGCGCCAGGGGCCGGGGAGGCCACCCCCATCGCCCACCCCACTGCCAATGGTGAAAGTTGCTGCGTCTGCCTTGAGCGCCTCTCACCGGCCGCCAACCTCGCAGTCCCCTTCCCTGCCTGCAGCCGGCACCTCATGCACCTTGAATGCCTGGCGCAGTACCGCGCGCAAGCCAGCGGTCCCCAAGACTTTGTCGGCACGGTCAGTGTCCTGAGTGCATCGCCGGGGGCTGGTCTGGAGCGCACGACGCACTGCTGCGTTCCTTGTGCCTTCGCCATGGTGTAGCCATGCCGGCGTGGCTCTCAGGCGAATCCACTGTGCGGGAAGCCGTGCGAGACTACACCCTCCGCACGTTCACTTCCAGTGATGCGCCAGAACCCCCGCCACTGCCAGGGGTTGCCGTCCTGTGCTGCCAACGACTCGTTGCCATGGTTTTACGCAATGCCCAACACCCCGCCTTGCACGACTTGCACACTCAGCTCCAGGATGGAGAGGCCGTCTTTGCGTTCCTCGACGACGTTTACGTCGTCGCCCCGCCAGAACGCGTCCGGGTGCTCTACAATGCCCTCGTCGCCGCGCTTTGGGCCCATGCGCGTATCCGGCTGCACGAGGGCAAGACCAGGATCTGGAATGCTGCCGGCGAGGAACCACCCAACATCGCCGACCTTACAGCCGATTCCGAACCGTCTGGGTAGGCGACTGGTCCCTCCCCCCGCAGCGCCAGGGGCTCAAGGTGCTCGGGTCCCCCCTCGGACACGACGCCTTCGTAGCCCGGCAGCTCAACTTGAAACGCGAAGAGCAGGACCGCCTGTTGCAGCGCATGCCCGCCCTTGACAGCTTGCAGGCAGCATGGCTCCTGCTCCTGTTCTGTGCCGCCCCCCGCGCCAACTACCTGCTCCGCATCCTGCCCCCCCATCTTACGGCAGACTACGCCGTCGCGCATGATGTTGCAGTTGCCCGGTGTCTCGCCGCGCTGCTTGAGCACGGCAACGCGCCCCTCCCAGTTAGTGGGACTACGTGCGTCGATGTAGCCTCGCCCAAAACCCCATGCCCGCACATTCCAGTGCTGCAACACATCATGCCATGGATCGTCCCACTGGGTATCTGGTGGTGCACCAACAATCTGACGCAAATGTTTGCGGAAATGAACGTCAATTCGATGTAAGTCCGCTGAATAAATGGTCCGATGCCCAGCTGCAAAGAACGCGGTCGGCGAAATGGTCTTAAGGCGTCACGAGATGCTTGCTGGGACTAGGGGCTGTGGAGATCCGTGGAGGTACGCTGGCTTGCATGGAGTTTACAAGGCATCCACCTTGTTTTTTTCGGCCGCCCGTATCCGCCCATCCACAAGTGACATACATACGGCTTGGCTACGTAAAACGACGATGTTCCGCAATATTGCCGTACTTGAACCCCTTAAGCCCGCTGAGCAGCGACGGCGAGAAGCGCCGACCATCGCGCGCTGATGCTTGGCTCGCGCGACGATTTACTGGAAACACTATATTCACTATTCATTGATTGAACATGACTGAACTTGCCCCAACGTCTCGCGCGCTGCTGTCGTAGGCGGGCGATGCGTGTCCCACACCGCTTTCCTGTGCAACAGGCACGACATGAATCTAGACAGTGCATGAGATTGAAGCAGATGAAGCTGCAGACGGACTCACACCTGAAACAACCGTCTACGGTCAGCAATCAGAGGAAGGCGCATCGTCATGGTGGCGAAAGCATTGCAACCGCATCATTTACACTTTGTAAAAATCACCAAGGCGGCATTAGACTTGGCAATTCGCAAAAAGCCAGCGCTGCATGTTGCATACAGAAGCCACAATCAATCCATGACGTGGAGTTGAGCGAAGTGTATTGGATTGGCCATATCTTTTCCGCTTCCTGCTCCATGTGAGCTGCGGGGTGCGGGAAGGGCTGCAAAGCCTCAGACTGGTCTTTTTCGTGCAGCAAGCTACTGCGACTGGCGCCACTGCTGGAACAAAGCCAGCAAAGCTAAAGCTCGCTGCCAGCAACCACGCACTGCAGCAAACGTCTTGTGGCACTGCTGACCAGGCCCGTCAGCAGCAAAGTGCAAGGTCACTGCCGGGACCGCTCGGCCAAGCGAAGGTTCCCTGTCAATCGAAGGTGCATCGGTCAGCACTTCGTGCAGGTCATGCTTACCGCAACGCAACACTCCCCAGCTGGCTGTTCGAGGAGCGAGCTTCTATGCACACCCGAAATCCCCAATTGACAGTCCGTCGCTGCAACTGGCAACAGCAATTTTTCTGAAATTCAGTGGCGCCACAAGTCGCATCAAGGCTGTCGCGGGGCTTGTCCAAACGACCGTATCGGCAGCCTTCGGCCAATCCGGCGGAACTTCGTCATCTCGTGTGACGTGCATCCCCGCACAGTACGTGCACGGAAACCGAGCTGAATCGGTCATATTATGTGTGGAGCAGCTTCGGCATTTTCTACGCTCAAAATCCACCAGCATCTTGCGCCCACGGTGATGCAGGTGGGTGGAGTAATCGGCTGCAGATTAGGGGTGTTCGGCCTGTGGTCGCCGGACGCTGAGCGGACAACCTTGCGTGACGCCGCCGGAATTCCCGGCAATCTGCTATGCAGGAGTCGGCAGACTGCCCAGCCCTGCATGTGTCGGGTGCATCTTCGTGCCCTTCAGCCTTAATCTTGCCTCTCCCGAACACTTTGTCGTGGTGTGCCGCAGCGACGGCCTTTCGCTTCCGGTGCTTCGCAATCCTTTCGACCCATGCGGCCTCGGGCCTTGACCAAACAGGTAGCAGGATATCTACGAGCTTACGATTTATAATGCAGTGCGACACGCAACAGGAGCGAACCCAAGTTCAATCCGAAGCCGAGCGGTAAAAGCTCAGCACCGATAATGCTCCAGCAGCACGTTTCTTTCAGCAAAGGCATGTCGTTAGGAGATGGCAAGAGGCAACTGCGCAATGCCCCGTGATCTTGCAGTCAGCGGTGTGGCGCACAGGAAGCACCCAGAGTAAGTACTGGTGCGGGCAACCAAGCAGGGTGCAGCACACCCATCAACGGGATGCATCCCACGACATCCTGGCTGCAGCGTTTCTGGCGCAATAGTGACCTTCCACATGCAGGTCTTCCCTTGCCCTTTGGGGCAGCGGGGATTCGTTGGGAAGACCACAATATGCTCTGGCTCTGCAATGAGGGCCCCTCTTGGAGCCATACTTTGCTGGCAACCGCTGGCAGGGCTGGATGTATCTTATGTGCTGGCAGCTACAAGACCGACTTGTGGTTCAAAGCAGAGCAAAGATAGCCTGACCCAGCCGATTCTTCTCTCTGTCATAAGCTCCTGGCGAAATGTCGGACCTTAGCAAAAACCAGTCAAGCCAAAGTCACACGCCATGGCCACGGTGGAAATATCAACAGCAACTCGTGACCCTACACTCCGGATGCTCTTCTGATGCTGTCGGTGATGATGACCACGATGACGAGGACGCTTGTGATGAAGAAGACGATTATGATGGTGGTGATGGTGATGATGAGGTGCTGGATGAGGATGAAAGATGACATGGGTGAGGATGACCATCGTGATGGTGGTGAAGGATGTGAAGGCTGGTTGAAGTGGTGATGCTGATGATGATGATGACACTGACGGTGATCGGCGACTGTGGTGGTGAGGCAGGGGACGGTGGGGAGAGGAAGATCAAACTCATGGCAACTATGGCTATGATCGACATAAAGATCATCATGTTGTTCATGATGGCCATGTCGTGAACAGCATCATGATGCTGTTCACGATGGCCGTGCTGAGGGCGTGGATAACGGTGCTGAGGAAACAATCCTGATGACCTACGTATTCTTGCAGCGAAGGTTGGCATCATTCCCACCACTGTCATGGCTATGATCGCTCGTCCTGATTGCCATCAGCAACATGCTTGTCACCATGCCAGCACCTGCCTCCTCCGCTACTTCCTCCTCGTAGTTGTCACGGTCACCATCATTTTATAGTAGCACCAGCATCATCACCAGCAGCAGCATGACTATATCATCGTTATCATAAACTGCTCCAAAGCACAGTCCTCATCCTCGCGAATTCGTCAGCATAATCATCGTCATCGTCACCGCTCCACATCGTCTCCATCAAAATTCCTACGTCATCACGGCCGTCGTCATCATCTTCCTCATCATTCTTATCATCCTCGATGCAGCAGGCTGTACCACCACCGACCACGGCCCGGTTGACAACACCTCACCCCCCCNCCCCCCCCCCCCCCCCCCCCCCCCCGGCACGCAAACCATGAAATTCCCCTGCGCCCGACCAACATCGCCACCACGTGCATCATCAGCAGCAACAGCAGGGGGCTTCTTCCCTCTGCGGTCTGCACCACTCTGTGTAAACCCATGTGCTTGACGCTGATGAACTCATCGGCAGCAGGTGCTGTTGTTGTTGTTGTCGTGGTTGTTGCTGCTGCTTGTGGCTGTTTGCTGTTTTGGAAGCTCTGGTAGGTACTGAATCTTAAAAAGCATTACTGTTGATAACTGCCAAGTAGTTGGCAGCTGGTGGTATTTGTAGTTCGTAATAGCTATCAGTAGGTAGCAATAGCAGTGGCAGCAGCAGTAGGAGTAGGAACAGCAGCAGGAGCAGGAGTGGGAGGAGGAGGAGGAGTAGCACAGGAGCAGGAGCGGGAGCCGGAGCGGTAGGAGTAGTGGGAGTAGTAGTAGTAGGCGGCCCCCCCCCTACCCACTACCCCTGTTGCCATGCGTTGCTTTTGGGGGGGTGTGGGGGNGCTCAAAGCCCTCGCAAAGGCAAAAAGACAACGTAGCAGAGTCCAGAGGTAAGCTTGGCAACTATATAAGATGGCTGACGTCACGAAAGTACTGTAAATACCGAGTAAAATGGCTCTTCGGGAGATGTTGTTCGGGGTCTCGGCGTAACAATGTCGTCATCATTTTTCCCGCACACCCCCCCACCCGCCCCAAAAGCAAGTCCAGAATCGGATGCTGGAGTTTGAAAACTCGCAGGTGAAGTTTGAGGCTTCATAAGATGTTCCTACATGACGAAAGTGCTGTAAATACCGAGTAAAACGGATNGAAGTTTGAGGCTTCATAAGATGTTCCTACATGACGAAAGTGCTGTAAATACCGAGTAAAACGGATGTGTCTTAGAAGAGTATGTAAACGAGGTAGTGGGTAGGCGGGGGGGGGGGGGGCTAGGAGTAGTAGTAGTAGTAGTAGTAGCAGTAGCAGTAGCAGTAGCAGTAGTAGTAGTAGTAATAGTAGTAGTAGTGGTGGTAGTAGTAGTAGTAGGAGAAGAAGGAGTAGTAGGAGCAGTAGGAGTAGGAGTAGTAGTAGTGGTAGTAGTGCGTAGTGGTACTAGTAGCAGTAGCAGTAGTAGGAGTAGGAGTAGCAGTAGTACAGGTAAACACCGAAGTCATATCAAAAACGGTGGGCGAGCCTTCCCGCAACTAACCGCGCGTTACGATGCTTTTTCGGAAGTCATAACAAAATCGCTTTCCCCCAAGTAACCGCGGCATATCCGAGTAGACCGCAAAGTCGCTTCCGCATGTTCAGCGCTGATAAGAAGTCATAACATTTGCTGTTTCCCCCAAGTAACCGCGCCTGACAAACAACATGGTTTACGCACCGTGTCTGAAAGTGCTGGAGCGCGTACCCGCGCATACGCATACTCGCGCATATACTCGCGTATACCCACGCATACTGCCGCATACTCGCGCATGCCCACGCATACTCGCGCACATTCTCGCGCATGTACCCGCGTGTAACCATGCATGCTGGCGCATACCCCCGCATAGTCGCGCATACACTCGCGCATGCCCACGCATATATTCGCGCATACCAACGCATGCTCGCGCATATACCCAGACGTACTCGCGTACACTCGCGCATACTCGCGCCTACTCCCGCGTACTCGCGCATATACTCGTGTATACCCACGCATACTGCCGCATACTCGCGCATTCCCACCCTTACTCGCGTATACTGTATACCCGCGCATATGCTCGCGCATATACCCGCGTATACCCATGCCAGGAGCCGAAACGAGGCATTCCCGGTACTAAAGTTGTACTGCAAGCAAGCACAATCCAGCCAGGAGCCGAAACGAGGCATTTCCAGTACTAAATTTGTACTACAAGCAAGCACAATCTAGCCAGGAGCCGAAACGAGGCATGTCCAGTACTAAAGTTGTACTACAAGCAAGCACAATCCAGCCAGGAGCCGAAACGAGGCATTTCCAGTACTAAAGTCGTACTACAAGCAAGCACAATCCAGCCAGGAGCCGAAACGAGGCATTCCCAGTACTAAAGTTGTACTGCAAGCAAGCACAATCCAGCCAGGAGCCGAAACGAGGCATTTCCAGTACTAAANAAGCAAGCACAATCCAGCCAGGAGCCGAAACGAGGCATTCCCAGTACTAAAGTTGTACTGCAAGCAAGCACAATCCAGCCAGGAGCCGAAACGAGGCATTTCCAGTACTAAAGTTGTACCACAAGCAAGCACAATCCCGCCAGGAGCCGAAACGAGGCATTTCCAGTACTAAAGTTGTACTACAAGCAAGCACAATCCAGCCAGGAGCCGAAACGAGGCATTCCCAGTACTAAAGTTGTACTGCAAGCAAGCACAATCCAGCCAGGAGCCGAAACGAGGCATTTCCAGTACTAAANAAGCAAGCACAATCCAGCCAGGAGCCGAAACGAGGCATTCCCAGTACTAAAGTTGTACTGCAAGCAAGCACAATCCAGCCAGGAGCCGAAACGAGGCATTTCCAGTACTAAAGTTGTACTGCAAGCAAGCGCAATCCAGCCAGGAGCCGAAACGAGGCATTTCCAGTACTAAATTTGTACTACAAGCAAGCACAATCCAGCTAGGAGCCGAAACGAGGCATTTCCAGTACTTTATTAAGTTGTACTATACAAGCAAGCACAATCCAGCCAGGTTGGAAACGTTTGGGATGTATATGGCGCACAAATACGTTCAATGTAAAAGGACTTTGGCAAGGAACCCGTATCACCAACTACACCGCGGAATGTTACGACCTAGCGTTTTCGCTTCCCCGAAGGTCTGCNACTTTGGCAAGGAACCCGTATCACCAACTACACCGCGGAATGTTACGACCTAGCGTTTTCGCTTCCCCGAAGGTCTGCTCCGATTTGCTGACATGCGTTACGACTTCGGTAGCTCCCTGGAGTAGTAGTAGTAGCAGTAGTAGCAGTAGTAGTAGTAGTAGTAAGTGTAGGAGTGTGGGAGTGTGGGAGTGTAGGAGCGGAAGCAGGACAGCGGAAACAGGAGCAAGAGCCGGAGCAGGAGGAGCTAAGAGTAGGAGAAGGAAGAGTAGCCGAAATGCCTCAAGCTGCCTCTAAACGTGCCTGTTGAGAAGCTTCCACTGTGAAAATCCAAAGCTGCGAGGCTATTCTCCAAAAACTTACAGACACCATGTTGTTGCTTGGCCTAGCCGTGTGGCGACTCGGGCATGCACACATAGGATCGCCGCACTCGCCCAAAGCACAGATGGGATTTCGGTGGCCACCCGGTAATTTGTGCCTCAGCTTGCTGTGTGGTGGCATTGCTGAACGGCAGGTTTTGCGCTCTAGGGCTCTAAGGTAGGAACGGAAAATTCATCTGCCACATGGACACGGTGTTCCTTTCGTAAACAAAAATTGTGCTGCTATCCTACACTGCTGAAGGAACAGAACCTGTCCTCACAGGTTTCCGAGGATAGCTCGTGCTGGCTTCTTGCTTCACCTGGGCCAGACCAAGCAAGGTACACTCGCCTGATCCTGGGGCTCTACCGATCATGGCTCGAACGGCCTTATGAAACACACTGTTGGTCCATGGTTCACGATCAATCAACATTCTTGGCAGACGCGTGGCTGATTAGTATGGATTCCAACAGATAAGGAACCACACAACCCTAAAGCAAGCAAAGCACGCAGTGCAAAAGCCTTTTGCTGCAAGCGCTCGGTCATCGATGCCTGCGGTGTCGTCACAGCTGATGCCTCAAAGCGGAATCTGCACATAACATCCCAAAAGGGGAGTGTTGAGGCTCAGCTGTTCTGCATCCGAAGTTTGCGCCTTACCCTTTGGGCTCGACGCAAGGAAGCTCTGCGTTCTTCCTCCTTCTCGTCGCTCGGGGTCTGCACAACATTGAGCTTTCCATCGAGACGAAACTTGCCGAAAAGTTCATCAATCATATCTTTCGTCAGGATATCGGCATGTTGCCTCCACGTTGGAACCCAATGTAACCCTTGACATCCATCTTGAATCATCTGTCGAACTCCAAGAATATCAAGGGACACTTGTCTCTCTGTCGTCAGCAAACCAGAACCCTTCACGTGGTCGAAGAGACTCTTGGCGTCGGTCACCAGATGACCTTCACAACGAAGTTCTTCACGCCATGAGTTGGGCACTTCGAGCAGACCGTAAGCGAGGGAGTCGTAGAGCTTCTGATTGAAAATCAAACGATCCGAGGCTCCGGACATGCTGCTGCATTCAGCAGCCATGGAACTTCTGACCACTCGTGCGATCTTGTTAGAGTGGAACTCGATCACATTGCCACTTCCGCTGCCTTGGAGAACATGGCGATCAGTGAGGAAATGAATTTCACCACGTTGGGCAGCAGTCTCAGCGGCCTTTCCAAGGGACACGTCGAAGTAGGACACCAGGAGAGGCTCTCCTTGTAGAGCTCTGAAACGCAACACTGCTCCGCGCCGGGCGGCAATCATCTTGATCTCCTTCATCAAGTGGTTTGCTGCCTTGAGGTCCTTAGTCTTGGCCGCCCCGACCCGCTGCGCCAGCGAGCTCACCAGAAACAGCTTCTCTGGCAAGACCAGGTGGATTGGCCACCTAAGCTGAGCTATTACTCTGCGAAACTCCTTGAGGCCATTGGCGTCAAGGGCCTCGTCGTCTGCAAGCTTGTGGTAGTTGCCCTCCTTGAGCTCCAAGATGTAGTCGTTCATGTCGTTGTAGAAGATGCCGTTCTTGACATACACTCGCATTCCCAAGAATGGGGTGGGCTTGTCCTCCACCGTGATCCATTCCTTAATGGTGAACAAGTTATTGATGCTGTTGCGGGTCTCATTCATGGTCCTGCCGTTCTCAACAGCCAAGAATCCATCATCTACATGTAGACATAGAATTGCAACCACACTTAGCTTAGCCGCACGGCGCACTCTTTTCACAAAAGTGGCAGGACAAAACGGCACTTCCTCAAAGCCACACTTGGAAAGAAGCTCCTTCGCCTGGATGTACCACAGCCGGGGGGCTTCGCTTAGGCCGTACGCGGATTTGAGAATCCGCCACAGCACACCAGCACCAGCACACTTCAGATCGTTAGGAGGCCTTACAAACAAGTCCCGATTCACCTCCTTGCCGCTCAAGAATGCTGTGCTGACGTCAAACAGGAGAAACTTCCATCCTCTAGACAAACCGATAGAAGTGGCCATACGAACAGCAGCCATCTGAGTGGTGGGTGCATCGGTCCTCAGGCTTCCAACATCTGGATCAAGGTGGCCTGGCAACACAATTCTGCTCTTGGCCAAGAGGTCCTTAGTACCAGCAGGGGCCTTGTTGACACGAACCACTCGCGCTGGCACCCGAAAGATACGACGTGGGGAAACAGTCTTTGCCTCGCTCTGATCAAGCTGCTCCACAACCTTGTTGTCGAGCCAGGCCTTCCACTCCTTTTCATCGGACTTCTCAAAAGCTTTTCTCTCCTCTTCATTAAAAAGGCGCGGGTCCAGCTCCTTGCCGTTGGCCTTGAGCTTGAGGAAGAAGGCTTCCATAACCATCACGTAGTCCCGAAGGTCCTCGGCTGCGGCCTGGAAAACTTGCTCATCCGAAACATTGACGCAGAAGATTTCCTCTCCCTTCGCCACATAGACCTTAGAAGAATGCTCCTTCTTCTGTTTCCAAAGTTTACGGGATGCCCTCAGCTCGCCCTTCTTCAGATGAGACGTGTCACGTCGGAGGAACATGGTAATCCCCCGCCACAAGTGAGGACAACGTCGGCGGGGTCGTTGATCAACCTCCTTGGCTGTCTCCTGCACCACCAGGGCCTGTCCAGGATCCTGCCCAAACATCACGGTCACTCGAGCCTTCCGATGCCGTGGTCCAGGATTCTGAAGCCTCTTCCTAGCGGTACGATGCAACCTCACCGAACTCAAAGGAAGATCAAGCAATTCACTCAGCTGGTCCACTTCTGCTCTGGGCAGCCACTCATTGGCTCGGACCCCTTTATTCTTTATCTCCCCTTCACTGACTGCGGTAAGCACAAAGTTTGCAAAGTCCTCGGTTCTAAGGCGTTTGAGGTTTGGCACGACGTCCTCTGGCGCGGTGTCTTCGGAACGTCTCCTTTTGAGCTGCCGGGGAACATCATCGAGAGGGTTGTAGTTCGGGTCCTCTGGGGGCAAAGACACTGGAGAGGCGAGTCCCCACAGCAGGGGTGAAGAAGGTGCTGGGCTATTCGGAGGCTCTGGCACTGCGCTGCTTGGCGCAGGTAGGTCAGGTGCTTGTGGTACTTCAGGTGGTGGCACCGGAACTTCTAGATCCATCTCTGCTCGAGGTTCTCGAGACACAGGACGTCTCCGACGATGTATTCCGGGCATCTTGAGTGTTTTCCGAACCGCCTTCAACCCAGCCATCATTCGCCTGGCCTCCGTCAGCCTTCTGCCAGTGCCATCCGCCCTTCTCCGCAAAGCCAAACGAGGTCCCTGAACTGAGAAAGGAGCCTCAGGTTCCTCAGGAGGTGGCGGCTGATCCGTGAGATCCTCAAAGCCCTTTGCCAAATCCATATCGTCAATCCCCAGCCGCAGGTCTTGACGGGATGCCTCCTCTACGGTTGCGCCCTTCAGGTTGGCTCCGGAGACCAACAGACATCTGGCTCTCCATGAAATAAAATATCTCTCCGAACCGTCCGGCATGAGCACAACTGCCGGGCCTCTCCAAGCACCGAGGTCACGACGGTACCTGCGATCCGTAGGCTTTGCCGGGCTCCAAAAGTAAACCAGCTCGCCTGGGGAGTATTCTCTGCGATCTCCTGCTGGCGCTCGTTTCAAAGCCCTTTTTATTTTGTCAACAACGTCACCCTTGAGAAGACCAACCCTTGCGGCGGAACGAAGTTCAGCCATGCGTGCCACCTCACCCTCGATACTGAGAGCAAAACCCATGCTCTTTTTGCTCCAGATCTCATCTTCTAGCAGCTCAGGATAGCAAGCTTGCCGTCCAAAAACCAGATAATGAGCGCTGTGGCCGCTGCGGCTGACAATGCTATTCTTCGCCTGGCAGGCACATGCCAACCCAATCTTCATTTGTGCTCGCCCCACAAGTTGTTTTTCTTCAACTGTTGCTTGCACTGCTACACCAAGTAGGGCTCCGTGGCGCTCCGCGTAGCCGTTGGACCAAGGACTGTGAGAACCGACAAATTCCGAATGTATGGAGTGCCCTTCCAACATCTGGATAAAGTCACTCTCCCACTCCCCTCCTTGATCTAGGCGAATGGTTTGGGGTGTGCCAAACACACCAATCCACATCGAAAGGAACTTGGCTGCCACATGAGCTGGCTCCCTGGTTCTCAAAAGGCGAGCTTGGTGAAAATTTGTCGCTTCATCCACTACGGAAAGTGCAACGTAGACGCCTCCCCGAAAATCGTGAAGGTACTTGAGATCTGCATGGACCGTCGTATTGAACACCACTGCTCTCAAAGCTGGCCTGGAAGGAAAAGGTTTCTTAGGAGCTCGAGAAAGCTGGCAGCTCGGACATGCCAAGGTTGATGCCAAACGGACCATATCATCAGAGGCGCCACCATGCTGCAACATACGCACCAGAGTCTCATTGGAAGGATGACCAAGTCGACGATGCAAGATGTGAAGGCGTTCAAGCTTCGACTTGTCACTCAAACGTTGCTTACTACTGGCCCCCCGAGGTGAATCGCGGTGATCATTGGGATCGTGCTTGTTGTGCCTCTGGTCTTCCTCATCTTCATCCACGTCTATATCTACTAATTCAGGGCCCCCCGGTGAATCGCGGTGATCATTGGGATCGTGCTCGTTGTGCCTGAGGTCTTCCTGATCTTCAGCCCCGGCGCCGGACTCCTGAACTTCGAAGACAAAGCTATCGTAGAAATCGGCCTCCTCTTCCATGAAGGTCTCCTCGGGAAGCCTTGGGACCACATGAAATGACTCCCCTCTTCTACGCTTCAGCCCGGCCCCTGACTTCAGGTACTCCTCGGCGGCTCTTACCATAGTCAAGCAGAACTGCGAGGGAAAACCACCAGCGAACTCAGAAAGACTACACCACCTTCCTTTTACTTGTACACCACCGAGACCGGGGGCATGACGATGATTGCCAGGACACGTTCGTTGAACTGCTTGGACGATCTTGCCCGTGCCGACAATTCTGGTAGAGCACTTGAGGTACAAGGGCCGTGCTCCATCAGCATCAAGATCCCATTCTCCAGCCGGCCGTTGCATCCCATAGGCACACACGTCGACACATCCAGTTGGCATTCCAGCCCAGGCGTCAATCACCAGAGGCTCCTGCCACACAGTAGCGTTCGAGGGAGCTGCTGCAACAAGAGCACAATCACGGGCCCTGTGCTCCAGAACCATCTCTTGCATCCAGCTCAAAAGTGCCCTTGTCTTTCCTCGGTGTTCCGCCAGGCGTTCCCAATACGGTCCCAGCTTTTCACCGAAAGATTGTGCCGTCGACCATGGAGTTGTAGGCAGAAGCACCACCATCACATCCGGATCGAAATCTCTCAAGTACTTCGCCGCCTGCCGCTGATGCCCTTGATCGTAAAGGTCGTAGTTGGGCAAGGCCACGGGCTCCCCAATCTCCCAGCCGCGTTCAAAAGCAACCGCCGAGATGGCCATAGTCACGGCGAAGAGCTCAACAAGTCGCAGTGGTCCCGGCCGTCGCGCCTTCCGCGTTGCAGGCAACCAAGGCTCCAAGGATAAAACCGTATTGTTCTGGGTGTTCGGGGAAACAACGGCAACTTCCTTGATCAAGCCAATCGACTTCTTGACCTTCTGCCGCATGCTTTTGTGGAAGAAACACGGCTTTCCTTGACGATCAGCAACCAACTCTTATTCAGACGCTGCCCCTGAAGAAGCATCGCTATCCTCGGCAGGCTCCTCCAAGCCAAATTCATGGCTCGTAATGGACTCGGCCTTGTCGGGCTGGAGCTCTGAGTCCACAATTGAGGCAGAACATTCGGAACCGGTCGCCTCAGCATCTGGGAGGTCGCGAATCACCTTGACACCGAGGTCGTTTTCAAGAAGATCAAGCCACTGCTGCACCCTTCTTTTCCTCTCTTCGTCACCGAAGTCACCGAAAAACTGGGGCTCTTGCTTCTCCTGGCCATCTGCTGATTCAACTGAGCCCTCCGACGCTGTCACACAACCCTCGTCGGCAACAAAGGCGAGGCTATGAGGGCTGTCTCGAAGAAGCTGATAGCGTTCCTCAATGCGGGGCTCCTGCCATGGGTCCTTTTTAAGGTCGCCCTTCGGGAAGTTGAGGATAGACAAAGCCGGGTGTCTGGTGTGTGACAGAGTCATGGCATGCTTCTCACCGAACACTTCCACGCTCTTTGTGGCAAAGTTGAAACACACCCCCCAGCGAGCCAGTTCTGAAGGACCAACCAATCCCGGACAGTCCGAAGCCGCGCCAGAAACACAAGACATGCGAAGCACATCAGTATGTTCATAAATGCCCACGGGGTAAAAGAAGGCCCTGTGTGACTTCTCCGGGGACCCGGCACCAAACTGGAAGGTCTCATCCTCAGCAATCTCTCGCCACGCAATGCCCCGGGCAGCAAGGGCCTCTTGCATCTCTTGGTGCCACTTACAACCAGCAACAGCAGTCCTGCAGCCACTGTCCAAGATAACCTGGCCAGCTAAGGGGGGTGCGGCACGGAAGGCGCCATGGATCACATCATCCTGGACCTCAGCATTGGCAACAAGGGCACCATGGCGGCCCGAATAGTACAGGACATTCTTTAGGTCACACCGCTTACATCGAGCAAAATGCCCATGCTGATTTGCCACCCAGACCAACTCCTCGAAGGGATGCACGCATCGAGCTTGCACGTCATTCGCCATTGGGGAGGCTCGAGATGGTGTCGTCCTTCGCCCATTCCAGGCTTGTCTCCACAACTCAGTGCGAAACTCTTCAAGCTCACGCCGGTATTGGCTGGTTGCCTTGTCGCGGCCCCTTTCATCCTTGCGCGCTGGTGGCTGCAGCCGAACAGCAGGAACCTCTGGAACCAAAGGCGAAATCCCTCCTAGGAAAGGAGGGGCTGGATCGCCCCGAAATTCACGAGGAGGTACGGCCTCTGGATAGCCCAAATTGGGCCGCAAAGGCATTTGATCGTCACTGCCACGACCCCGCTGAGACAAGTCATGACACGCCTCCTCCTCCTCTTCTTCGTCCTTCTTGAGCATATCTCGAAGAACCTTTTTATCATCCCGGCTCATATGCTCAAGCGCGGCCAGCGCCTCAGAAGGCTTCACTTTCATGGTATGGGAGCTGGGCTTGTGTGTTTTGCCCAGGGCATGCTTGGGCACTCTCACATCCCGCATCGCTCTTGGTGGCGGCATCTCATCCTCAGTCTCCGTCACCACCACCCAATCCCGCTTGGACTGAAGCTTCTGACCACATTCCTGGCAGAACTTCTGGCCGTACACAGTGAGGCTCTGGCATTTGGGGCAACGAGGCGTACAACTCCAGTCTGGCGGTGGCACCCCAGGTGGAGGCTTAGGCGAAGCCCCTGGCACCGAAGAGGAAGCCACAAAGGTGAAATTTGTGAAATTCACCTCCTTGGGCCCAGCACTCCCTTCCGGCTTCCGGTGCGGCGGGTCACGATCTGACAGCACATTAGCACACTGAGGATCGCCGCGCCAATGTCCCTTCACTCCACAACTCGAGCAAATACTCATCTTCTTCTTTTCCGCGATGCCCTTGCCAGAACTGGACCCTGGCTGACCCCCTTTTCCAGAACTCCAGCCCCTGGCCTTGCGATTGCCGGCTGTCTTTGCCTTTGCTTTCCATCCTGCGGTGAAGGCCTCCTTCATGCACTCCTCGGTGACAGTGCCATCAGAGCCGTCCTCATCATCGGGCATCTCATCTGGCACCTCTGGGTCCTGAACACCCTCCGGGAGCTCATCTGGGATATCCTCTTCGTCCGGCGGATCTTCCATGAACTCCCGCTCAATGTCCCCTTCCTCGTGGCCTTCTCCATCCTCAGCAAGGTGAACACTGTGCTTCTTGGGTCGCCCGGCTCCTTGTCCAGGATTATAACGCTTGGGAGGCGACGATCCGCCCGAGGATGCCGTGGAGGAGCGGACTGAAGGAGCCCAGGAAGAACGTGTTGACGAGCCTGGGGTAGTCGGGACTCTCCGCTCCTCCTCATGGATATGTGCACATCTGTGACGCAATGCGGACTCTATCGCCTTGGCTGAGTAAGTCCCTCCCGCAGAATAGAAAACATCCATTCTCTCCCGTCTGCTCAAGCTGGCCTTGCACAACAGCTTCTGGGCCCAGGCGCGGTCCGAGATGCTGCTGTCCGGGTCGATCCGCGTATACTGTGCCAAAAGACGGCGCATGGAGGCCAGGTAGGTCGCAATAGACTGGCCAGGGAGACGCCGGTATGTGCTAAGCTCCCGCTCGCATCTCTCAAACATTTCCGGGCCTGTCTCGCCGTACGACTCGTCCAACAGCTTCCACATCAGGATGTTGCCGCCACTGGCCGTGAGGTCTGACAAGGGAACCTGATCAAGAACGTCCCTCGCCTCCCCCTTGGTCGACAGGTACACCAGCATCGTCAACTCCGCGGGGTCCAGCCTGTAGAGCTGCTCTTGGGCTTCAATCGCCCGCTTCCACTTGAGGTACTTCTTTCTGTCACCAAAGAACTCCTCAATGCGAACGCTGCCAATGGAACTTTTCGGACGCTCATAGTCTCTCGCCCTCCTTCTCAGAAGAGATCTTATCTCAGAAGTCCCAGCCGAAGAACTGCCGGTCACACTCTTGGCCTTCTCCGATCCTCCAGGCTGTCCAGGGCCACGTGGTACATCATGATCACCACCTGGGGGAACTCGCTGATCGCCACCTGGAGGAACTCGCTGATCGCCACCTGGAGGAACTCGCTGATCACCACCTGGAGGAACTCGCTGATCACCACCTGGAGGAACTCGCTGATCACCATCTGGAGGAACTCGCTGATCGCCATCTGGAGGATGTCCCGGGGCTCCTGCTTCTTCTGCTGATCTTGCCATCGTGGGAGTCGAGGAAGCAGAGGACTGAGACGAAGAAGACGGTGGTGTCCCAGGAGCTCCTGGCATCGGCGCACCACTTACGTTCCCACCTTCCACAGGGCCTTGCGCAAAACCTGGCGGCCCTGGCGGCCCTGGCCACCACAAGTTTGGCTGTCCCCAAGCTGGCCAACCCCAAGGAACAGGTAATCCCTGAAGAAAAGGGGGTCCAGCTTGCCAGCCCAATGGTCCCGGAGCCACAGCAGATGCATCTGCCATCATTCCTGGAGGTGTGAAGGTCTGTCCACTCTGCAGTCCTGAGGCATCTCCAGCTGCCATGCTCATTCCCACTCCGGTATCAGCAGTCGGCTGTTGTCCCGTCCAGGCCGCCGGCCCGTAGCTCATGGGATTCCACGTCGAGGGCGGCATCGGAAGTCCGCCAATCATGCTCCACGCAGTGCTCGGTGGCGTTGCCTGCTGACTCGAAGAGGGGGGCGATTCTTGACTCGCCCCATTCACCGCCGCCGCAGCACTACGTCTCTCCCTCCATGGGTCCTCACGATCCCATGGGTCCTCTGGCACCGGAACCTGCTGAGGATCAGGTGCCTGCCCCGGCGCAGCCGAGGTATCAGAAGATGCCATGTTGTCACGGAGGCTTCGCAGCAGCAGCCTAGCCCTAAACCGCAACACCGCTCACGCTACCAATATGGATTCCAACAGATAAGGAACCACACAACCCTAAAGCAAGCAACGCACGCAGTGCAAAAGCCTTTTGCTGCAAGCGCTCGGTCATCGATGCCTGCGGTGTCGTCACAGCTGATGCCTCAAAGCGGAATCTGCACATAACAATTAGGTCGCGCGAAGGTTGATTCTCGTGCGAATAAGCGCAATAATCATGATTGACTTTCCACTTTGCTCACTCACCTGACTCGCACCCCGAAAATTATCAAGTTGGCAGGCAACCTTACCTCGACCTTCGTCCTGGCGCAAACAATCTGTCATTGCAATCATCTGTCACGCCGCCAGCCGTGGCACTGGTCATCAGGTTGCAGCCATTGCTGCTAATGACGTATGTCGATTCAAATGCACGAAGACAACGACACCGCTTGCATCCAGCATGAATGAGCCACTTTTGCAGCCGTGCACACCGTGCAGCATGCCTGCCTGCTTTGGTTTGTCCTTTGCAATACAGGAAATTTGTTGGCTCTGATTTGTACATCCAAAGATGAACTTGGCATAGCCAAGGTCCTGCAGGCATCATCTCTCAGTTCTGGGAACCTCTCGCTTCTCGCCCTCCCAGTAAGTCTTGCACTGTCGCAGTAAACTGCGACATAGCATCGGGCCACCATCCTGGCAACACCAGTGAGCCCCGATCTGGTCAAGCTCTGAAGCCATCCCAGTCTGCATGTCATCGGAGTGCATGATCTTACATGGAGCCAATATTAGAGCCCTTAGGCTTTGTGAAATCTGCCCCCAGGTCCGAGACTCCATCGCCCACAGGCCTCGCGTCCCCAGAGTCTTATCTGGTACACACCCACTCTGAACAGGCCCGAGACACAAGCGGGGCAAGACATTCAAACCAGCGCGTTTATGCGCCAGCCAGGCAAGACATGCCACATCATCTGTGAAAACTGTGTTGCTGCTTCTGCTCTTCTCGATTTGCCACGCTCACATCTGTTCTGTGCATGGTTGTCACTCTGTTAGGACTGTGTTCGACCGTTCGCATGCATCAGATTCATTCACATGTCCTTCACGAAGGTGACATTCACATCAAGTGTGGCGGCATCGCTCCGAGCTCCACGTGGAACCACCGATGGCTCCTTTGGGAAGCACAGGGCAGGTCGGCCCCGGATCACAAGGTCACAGTAAGAATCCAGCAGCTTCGGAGGCCATTCTGCTAGTCAACTTGTCCTGCCCTTTTAGACCTATTCAGATGCGCCTCCTTAACTTGGCTGTGATGCTATGCTATGATGCACTTCTATGTTGAGCTTATGATGATGGTTCGTTACTACGAGGAAGTGTCTCACTCAACCAACCGCTCGACAGGTTCCATCCTTGGATTCCCAAGCCCCGTGGAGGGTTGCTGTGGTTCTCTCGGCCAGCCGTCATGAGCTAGAAGCTAGAGCCGCAGAATGACGCAAGCAGTGCAAGTCGCTACATGCCAGTCGCTAAGCATTCGCTCGGCATGTCTTGCTTCATCTGCTGCGCTGGTTTTGACATGCATTGCAGCTTTGATGGGTGTCTGCGAAGCTGTACAACTGCGATCATGCTGCCAATTATCTCTTAAGGAACGTGGCGCGGCTCAGAGCTGCCCGCCGGCCCTCGATGGATCCACCTGACAGCATGGCCAGTTGTGTACAAGTGGCGATAGGACTCCCGAACCTTAATGTACATCTCGCCATGCCATAACTCCTGGCACAGAACAGCCATGCGCAGAGATATCAGCCTTGGCTACATGGCAAAGCACGGATATACTGTCGGGTTTTTACACTTGGTAGCCGCTTCTGTAGCGTGTCGTGTGTCGAGTGGCATTTGCAAAAAAGGACGTTTCGAGGCAATGTGAAGAAACGCGTGGCAAAGCACATCACTTAAACGCTAATCTGAAAAGTGTTTCCTTCTTGCATGATTTCAATGTTTTCCAACATGCATAGACACGTTTCTTAAGGCCGGGCTTGGGACAAAGTTGTGCTTGATGCGGGCTTTGCCAAAACATGCAGTCCGAGACACGGAAGCCACTAGAGTCATCAACAGCATCATCGGCATCATCATCAACAGCAACGTCCGACGAAGCAACTGCAGCAGTAACAAAAGCACGACGGGGAACACGACGAACCATCACCAGCATCATCATCATCAAAGCACATCAGCCTGAAGAATTTAGATTCGGCCGACATGACTGGAATCGAACTGTGGTAGTATCCTCTCGCCGCTCTGCTGCTGATCAGAGAGCAAGGGCTCTGTGAAGAGAAACAGATCGCAACAAGGACGTGATTCGAACATACGTAATCATGCATTAACCTAGGAAGCTTCTGCAATGAATTGGCGCTGCAAATGCGTAGGTGCAAGCATGAGGTTATTATCCCCCCTCCTCTCCCGCCCGCGCACCCGCCAAGCCTAAACAACTGCCGAAGCTCTAAAAACGCCTTCTGTACCGTTGGAGCGCCGTCACCTTCAACTTGGCACTTCCCGGATGACTGTATGGGCGCGTGAGGGTAGTTTCCAGCTAGTCATGGCTAGCCGGCTAGCCTATAGAGATCTAGCACCGCCGCTTGCGCCTTCGTCTACGTGTGCTAAGCCCGGAAAATCTGTCTGGCGCAGCTTGAGACAGGGGAGTGAAATGCCCAGATATAATAATGCCTCACGCCTCACTACACTCGACTCAAGCACAGTCTGACCGCGTGAAAGAACATGCGCCTTCAATTCTTGAGCGATGTTGCGCTGCTCATCGTTGTCAATCGCCTTAAGGATGCAGACCCTTGGAAAGCGCCGAGCAGGGGGTCTACAAAAACAACTCTGCACGGAGATCCGCGCGCGCTCGCGAATGACAGGCTTTGGTCCACCCGACATTTCCTTTGAGGCAGGAGGGAGGCCGCATACGGGCAGATGTCCGTAAACTTCTACAGCTCTTCCATCGGATTCCATGCGAGCTGATGCCTCGAAGAACTTGTCTTCCCAACGTGCAAACTCGGTGTACCTCTCGTCATGACTGTGTTTCCGCAAAAGACTCGGCTCGCTTGGCGTGACGATACTGCTAAATCGGCACGCATCGGAGATGTACTGCACGATATTGCGGCTCTCCATGAGGTCCTGGGCAGGAATACAGGCACTGGCATAACACAAAAACGCATATCCAACTAGATATTTAGTGTTCGTGCCTGGACGGAGATGCCGTCCTGCAGCAAAATGATCCCAAAAAGCATGGTGAACTATCTTAAATCCGGGCCACATCCATCTCAAATCGCGACTACGTGACCTGCTCAAAGACGTGCACGTAGGCTTTGGACTTGTACATGCAATCCCAGGATTTGATGGACCTGTCGAAAACCTGAACAAGCGCTGCTGTTCAATTCTTGAGTTCTGCAAGTCCCCGCGCCTCGTGCACGGCAGTGTTGTTTGTCGCAAAGACCACACTTCGCGGAATGTCCTGTTTCTGCTTCGCTCCTGAAATGCTCGAAGCCTGCAAGCACGGGCCAGGGATGACATACGGAACTCTTTGGCAGGCCTCGCCGCTTGCAGTATGGCTGGGATTGGGATGGTGCTACTAAGTTTCTATCACGAGGCTCGAGGCTCCCTGGCCGAATGCAACTCACTGCCACAAAGGCGGTGCACTATGTACCGAAACGCGACAAGGATGGCCTTTCCTTGGTTGAAGTGTCAGTCTTGGCAGGATGCCTCTTTTCGCAAATGACAGTGTGAACTCTTTGATACTTGATGACGAGCTAGTTGGATGCTTCTGAGATGAAGCAACTGATGCTGGGTATTTGATTGGAACAAGAAGCGCCATGCATCGGCGTATCAAAGACGCAAAAAGACGTCATGCGACAAACGAACTCAGGATTCACGCCACGCTGTCCACGAGAAAGTCCCGACGCCCACGACTTGCACTCGAAGCGATCGTTTTCCGCTGCGGACTGGGCCGAGGGGACGTTTGAACATACCTCAAGGTTCTCAATGTCGTGCATTTTGGGCCGCAGAATTATGTAGGGCGCACAGCCCTACGGCACACAATCAGCACTAAAGCGAAACCTTGGGCCTTGTCACATCATGATGCACCGTGCAGTCTGAGCGGGCTTTTGGTCATGTCTGGCTCCGTTGGAGTGCAGCGGCATCCGTCCGGCGAACTGCTGACCTCTCTAGCGAAGTTGAGCGCCCGGTGAACAGTGGAAGAGGATGTGAGGCTCAACCCTGAATTTCGACCGTAGTCTACAAACCGGATCATGCAGACCGAATCTTGATGTCGCTGACAGGTGCAGACAGATTCAGCAGATCCACATGATCCACCATGTCTAGCGGAGACGCAGAGGATGGGCATGAGATTTTGGCTTGGCCGATGCATGCACATGAATACCCGCAGTGAATCGGATGTAGCTTGTAAAACCCTCGGCAGCAGCAGCCTCTGATACGTGGTACGAAAATGCCAAAAAGGCCTTGTGGTGGTTCCGTCCATTCATGACAGTGTTTCTTCAAGGCTCACTGACTCATCACCTTGCTAGTGGTTCTCTTCCTCACGAGCACAGCTAGAATTGTTTCTACGTTTTTGTGTACAGATGTTCGTCAAAATATTCCACACGAAAATGAAGACTTTATGTTTAGAAACACAGTTTCAGCAGGTCGTGCGCGGATTTAAGAAACGCGCCCGATGTGACTTCCCACGCGACAAATAGCTAACGTAGTTTCTTTATTTGTTCACAGATGCTTGTCAGCAAATACCTTCCGCACGAAAAACTGAAAATTTATGTTTAGAGACGCGGTTTCAGCAAGTCGTGCGCGTAGATAAACCAATAGAAACTTACGACCCAAGTATGATGCTTCTGTTGGCATCCTCGATTTATTGTCGGGGTTCAAGTTTGCAAGAAGACACCCTTGAAATTTCCACGGCACCAACCCAGACTGTCAGAACCGAATCCTGCGGAGACGGTGCCGTCCGTTCCAGTTTAAAATGCAGTTTTTAATCGGACTTGCGCGTGTCAAATCTCTGTCTCGAAATGCCGGAAAGAGTGGGGAGGTCTGTCAATGCCCCGAAGAAGACAAGTCAGAGCAAAAAAGAGGGACAGGGAGAAAAAGAAAGACAGAGAGGGAGAGAGCTCGTGTTCCTGTATCTATACGTATATATATATATATATAATACAACCGAATATGATATTAAATGATACAAAATAATATGAAACCATATAATATACTATAATATATCATAATATAATATAATAAAGTATGATACAATAATATAACACCACATAACTAACATTATATTCTGTGGTATAACATAAAATAATATATAATGTTAACTGTTCTGTATATGTCAACGTACATGTAAATGTATATGTAAATGTATACGTATATATATATATATATATATGTAAATATGAACATATCTATGCCTATTGTACATATATGTGTAAGAGTATATGTATATGTAAAATTCTATGCATGTGTATGTGTGAATGTGCATGTGTATGTGTATGTGTGTATGTATGCGTACATACGTACATGAATGTGTATGAGTATGTGTATGTGCAGAGGTATATTTGTATATGTATACTGTATACGATTTGATGCATGCATGTGTATGTATGTATGTATGTATGTATAATGCCTATGTCATATCGCTCTCTTATGGGTGCTTTCATTCATTTCGGTTGCTGCCAGCTCCAAATTCTGGAGTGACAAGTTTTGACTGGCCGATGCAACTAAGAAGATATTTACCCTTCCACCCTGCACAAGAACAAAGCAAGCAAGCCCTGGAACACAGGATCCCAGCATCTCAGCTTTGACAACATCGTGAAAATGTGTGGTTAACCACTGTCGCAACATCTCTGAACACTTCTGGAATGGCAACGCGTCAGAATGTAAGGCCCCAGCGATACAGTTCGGGATCCAGTCCGGGAAAAACTTGTCATACCTCAAACGCACCCATGTTAAATGTTGTCCATGCTCGCGACTTGAACCGCCTGTGTTTTCCTAAGGCCCCGACCGCGATCCATCCTTTTGTATTTCGTGCATGGCCTGGCAGATGCGCTGGATGCAGTCATGGCAAATCTAAATGAGTGCAGAAGTGATGTAGCAGTTGGTGCCTTGTCCACCTCCTTTGTTTGGAACTTTCCTTTCCTTGCTACGACGACCGAGCATGCTGTTTCGGGCAAGCGCCCCGAGGAAGCAGCATTTCTACATCTGGGGAGACTGCCACGATGTCCAGGATGCAAGGAAGCGCGCCTTCTGCATTCCCTGGCATCGTGGTGAACACGGTTTGCGGACGCTCCCAAAATCTGGCGCCTTTCTAGCACCGGCCGTCTAAGTGTCCGGTGTCCACCCGAGGGTGGTTGGTGGGGTCATGAGATTCCCAGCATCTTACATCACCTACTGAAGTTGTGTACATGATCCTATGAACCCCGAGACTCTCTGCCAATCAATCCCAAGCCCACAATGGAAGAAACGCTTAGTCCTCAGACGCGAACGTGAGAGTACAACGGACAAAAGCTTTTCGTATGCAAGTGTGATTGATGAAGTGCTGTATGCTGCATTGCGAAGTAGCCAAGTAGCTCATAACGCCTGAACGACATAAACCTAAGCCTTCGCTGAACGACGCATGGCCAAGCTCGTTCCTCAATGCAAGAACAACAGCAAAAAAACGACAACCACTTTGAGACGTTTACTTGCCCTTGGGCGTCTTTGATTGTGTCGTGCTTTCTTTCTTTCGTTCTGTCTTTCTTTCTCTTGCTGGCTTGCTTGCTTGCTCGTTGTGGGGCTCTTCCTTCCGTCCTTTCGTTGCGTCAAGGTCCGAGCGATCCGGACCCGTGCCAAAGCACCCGCCTCCGTGTCTGGTTCAAGCTGGTTGCAGTAAAGAAAGAAAAGGCTTTGGGATCTTAAGAAGATTACTTTCATCAACACAGTCGGCAAAGTGCGGGAGTGTACGGTTGTCGCTGAACCTCCCCGAAATCCCGGCCTCGTCCCCGAGCCCTCTAAGCACTATCCTAAATGCCCGCGACAACCGTTTTCCCCAATTGTCCCCGCTGTTCGGTGGCATCCCTGTCTTCAGCACATACACTGAACACACAACTGTGCAGGACGATAGCATCGGGCGGCATACCACACGACCAAGCCCGTTTGGTTGCAGATTTGCTCACTCCAGGGTCCCCCCTTGACAAACAGCAACACAAGGCCTGCCTCAGTCAAAGTACAATGCGTGGGTCCCCCTGTAGCTTGCAGGAAACTGTAAAGTGTGAGGGCCCGCCTATGGGAAGTAACAAGGGAACCAAAACAAGCCGAACTGAGTGCTAGGCGGGTCTCCCGTGCAGTATATTACTCTACGTCAAGATAGGGTGGGGAGAGATGCCATCCCTCATCGAAAAGCAGCCTTCCTGAACAATGAGGTGCTTTCGTGGCATGCGCGCAAGTAGCCTTCAGCCACGACGGCATCAACTCCCGAAGAGCACGGCCCCAATCTGCATTATGCAGCGGCAATTCCTTGTATACTGCTTGAAGCACTGAACATTTCCCAAATCGGGCCCCCTGCATGCTGTCGTCAGTTGCTGTGGGCAGGAAGACAAGTGTGGAAACAACGCCGCCCAGCCCCTGAAAGCAAACTCCGTAACGGCATTGAACAGAGCACAACTGACAGATCTGAATCCGGAGGGGAAGCTTACCAAGCTATTCGCAGTCATCATGTGTTGAATAGCTTTCACATGCCAGGAGAACGTGGAATTCGTCTCCAGGGTTGAGCGGATCGCACTTTACTGTCACATTGTCCTCGGCAAGTCAGTCTGACGCCGACTAAACTTACTGGCAGGTGCCCAGCTCCTTCGACAACATCTGTTGTGACAGATCCAGCACGGTGGCCCTCCTGTACCTGATGACATGCACAGCCGGAAGCTCATAGCTTGACAAGCGCCATGCGCCACAGTGGACCCGAAGCTGCGTTAACATTGGCCGGGGAGGCTTTCCAGATGCCAATGAGTTCAACGGTGCCAAGCCGTTGATGAGAAAGTGTGCATTCTTGAAGGGCACCAGGTTGGTCTTGCCAAACATGAAAAACGAGACACCTTCACCCTATACTACTGGTAATTCACGAACAGATCAGACGAACACGCACCAAGCGAGCCACCTGTAGCTTTCGCAGATCCGCGTTCAAGGGCCCAGTGTATCGGAGGCAGGACGTGATGCCCGACCTCCGAGCAAGTGAGACTGAGTGGGGTACGTTCAACTGGTATTCTACTCTGGCTGAGGCAACTGCATGCAACGCGCTATGATGCTATTCAGATCAACCATTTTTGGCATGTCCTCCCAACTTCAACGAAGCAGCATGCTGCAGGCAGAGGCGTGAGACTCCTTCTCCAAAGCTCTCTGGCATATTTCGCCTTCGTTGCGACAGGAATGAGGAAGGAATGATACTTCCTTTATGCAACGCTCACTGTCGCATGCAGCCAAAGAGGCCAAGGGCTTTGTTGTCGAAGAGAAACACCTCCGAAATCCGAAGATTCCACATGGTGCGCATTCCAAAAAGCTCGCGGGAGGCCTGATCCGTGTACTCTAGTAAGTCCTGGAAGCATAGACACCTGATGAGAAAAAAGGAATCCAAGAGCTTCGGATCAGCTCTAGACCGGGAGCACGCGGGTGCACAGAAATGGACAGCCAGAGATCTGACGTGCAGCAGCTTGGCAAGGACTCACTGAGCAGCAGCTGGCAGCCACAGGTAGTGAAACAGGGCAAGCCAACCAAAATTCAACGACTGAAGGTTTGCTGCTCTGTCCCTGCATGAATTTGTCTTCGATGCATCCGATGCAACCAACAGCAAGAGGATTGGAACATGAAGCACATCAGCAGTGAACAGTTGGTAGGCAGTGATTGCAAGGACACATTATATCACAACCTAGACTTGCTCCACCTGTTGCTCGAAACCAACACTGTTACTGTCGGTTCCGAATGCGGGAGGGTGTCCTCCGAATCCGATCAAAATTGGGATGATTTTATCTGATTGCGAACCAGGTGGAATGCTGAGGAATCCTTCGTAGACATGTGCTTCCGTACCGCGGAGGACGGACATGGAAGCAAAATCATGTTTGAGGCAACAGAGCCAAGCCAAACGATGTATCCCTTTGTGTCGGTCTCTGTCTGGTTCTTGTAAACATCGACAACACGGCTGACCGGCGGCTGAGTGTCAGACGCATTGTACGGCTCGAGAACTACGTCCGAGATTGCCGGGGCTGGAGCCTTGGAGCCACATCTCTGGTGACCAAAGCCGTTCTCTTGACATCCGAGAAGGGAACCAAAACGAAGGATTGCATGACCTGGTTCCGAGGTGCCACAAACGAACACCGCGTCGAAAAAAACTTGGCATAGGGCCGCTCGGCTCTGCTTGTCCAAATAATCTCTGAGCGTTTTCAGCAGTAGACCCGTCAACCTGCCACGCGCCCGCTGCACAGAACTACAGACCTTGCCCAAACCTCAACTGCCCAAAGTCATCATGTTCGGCGAGCAAGCACCGCCTTCCCAAAAAGTGCTGAATCTGCTGAATGGCCTGGGTCGCTTAAGCTGGTCTGAAAGTCCAACAATCCCCGCTGCATGTGAACCCCATATAACACGACATGACAAACGGCCGCTACAATCCAATTTCAAGCGCCGGCGAGACCCAGTCCCAGTACCACCGGAGGCAGAGTGGCAGAATTGAACCTGCAAGCTGGACATTGAAAGCCAGATGCTGCCTGTGTAGCTTAAGGGAGCATACCCGCTGAGAGAAAGAAAAATCGCTGGCGGTCTCGGTGTCTTCAGTACTGAGTCACTTCATTCAATTACTGCCATGTTCGTTCGCTCAGGACTGAGAGTCTGAGAGCCGCGCTCCTTGCAAGCAGTTGCACTTCTCCACCTTGCACTGAAAGTCTCGCTGTCGCCACTCTTCGTCAGCTCGACTGGAAACTCGACCACAACATACCCCAAGTGCCTCTTTGCGGACCATCTCCAGACATCGGTCGGCCAGGTCTGGTCCCTCGGTATGAAATGCCTGCATGGACAGCAGCGCAGCCTTCAATCGTGCATTTTGCGTAGAGAATGCCTACAGACATACCTGCATAAGGCATAAGCGATGCTATAGAAGACCCTGGGCCGGCGCAATCTTTGTTCTTGTGGCGGACTGCTGTCGTCTTGCTTGCAGCTACACTGTAGTTCGTGGTATTTTCGCTTGCTTCTCACACATCTGAACTAGGCGCATATCCTGACTGCAGCTTTGTGATGCAAGTTCCGTAAGTGTAGGCTGTTGAAAACTGATCCCAACTTTACAACTATAAACACACAGTCTTCGTCGTGAATTCCAGACAGCTAATCTGCTTAACTTTAGACATCAATGATTTTCACCGACAGGCGCCTCAGTTACAGCTACATCCGGTAGCTGCGGTCGTCAGACTCGCTCTGGTTGGCAAGAACTCTTGTCGAAAGCCACAAGAGCGACTGTCATTCAACCGCCCAGAATCGCTCCCTGAGGTATTGCTGTGCCAGGCTTCCACGGACTTCGAAGATCAGAAATCAGCTGTCTAAGTCTAGCACGATGCAGAAGAGACTGCGTCTTGGTGGAAGATGAACAAGATAGGTCAACATACCAATTTGCAATAGGGAAAGTTCGTGTATGCAGAATGCGCCTTCGCGTAGCAGTTGCCTGAAGACTCGTCATTGCCGATGATGTCTTCAGGCCTGTATGCGTGCCCCTTGGAATATCTCAAGCCCGAGCATGCGACTCGGAGCAGCTGTAGCGTGAACCGGTGCTCGAATGACAGATGAGGCAGCCCAAGAGGGAAGGCAGCGCCTGTAAAGATCACCAACCTGAACGTCCTGACCAGAGGGTTTGTGTAGACGGAGTAGGAAGGGTCAGCAGAAATCATTTACCTCGGCAATTGACGCAAGGTCGCCCATGTTGGTGTCCAGCAAGATTGCCCGGGGCACCTTCTCTGAAAAGCTGGAGTGTTCAGATTTCTCACATAGACATGCTCTGCGGTGAATGTCAATGGCTCGGGCAAGTCGCAGATCTTCCGGAGAGGCTGGGACACGATGTGGCAAATGTGTTTGAACAAAGCTTCAACATCCATGATTTTGAGGTTGAGCCATCAAGCCAAGCGAAAACGGAACACTTCTCCTCGCCCCTTGCCCGGGGTTGCGCGGTTTCGGGGCAACTTGTGCAAACGCTGATGCATTCTCCCTTTACGTGCCAGTGCTCTTGCCGCACACGCAAAAGCTCAAGCCTCCACACTGGCTGCGAGCGTGATTCCGGCTGCGCAACGCTCCTTTTAGTGGACACCTTCGAAGTTTCAACATGAGGCTGGACTGCCCGACATTGGCTGCCTTGCTGTATGGTTGTCGGCTCCTTGGGGAAGTTGGGGTACAGGGCGGCCCCTGAACACGCGCAACCATGCACGAACGCACACGTACATATCCTACATGTATGTCACGTACATGTATTCGTATCTGTATCTGCAGGTGTATTTCTATGTGTATGTACGTGTACATGCATACGTATCTGTACATGCTTATCTGTTTATACCAACAGTGACGAGCATGTAACATGGATGTACCCGAACAGACCAAAACAGAATGGAACAGGATAGAATAATGTCGTGCCAACTGCAACTGCATTGTGATGCGTACATACACTGACCCAGATTACGTTTCCCACAAACTCTCCAAATCTGGCAAAAATATGTGCCCCCGCACTCCCCATGGATGCCATAGATGCCAAGATGTTTTGAATCTTGCTGCAACTTGGTCCTTGCCAATGTTTCGCAGTTCAATCTTTAGAAACATTGAGAATTTTGAGCCTGGCAGCATTTTGGCAACGTCAGATAAAAATATGAGCAGGGATCGAAGTTCCCCATGAAGCTACGAGTACGAGTAGACGTTTGGGGCTGTTTCATTTTGTATTGAAGATTATTGAAGGATGGTAGGAGCTTGATTACGTATTGCTAGTCGGTGCAATGGAGCCCTCTTTTGTTCTGAAAAAGGAGCTCTCTTGCATTTTCTTCAGAGAAAACGGCGAATGTCTTCAACATATACCTGAATTTGTCTCAATTTCCCCTGTAGCATAAAGCGACATGGAGGTCGCGCCCACATCTCAAAGATTTATCTTTCCTCCGTTGTTGAGAGATACACGATGGGTCTTTGTATTCTTGCTGCTGATAAGCGAGCCGAGGGAGTTCTCTTCTCCTATGGTATGACTAGGCGAGCAGCCAATTCTACTCAAGGTCCAAAACCTATGAGGATCGACAAATTTCAAATTATGATCAATTGCGTGTAAGACATAGTGGAGCCATCTTTTTACACAGCATACCGTGGTACATGCATGATCATGTATGTTCTAACACAGAATTTATCGTAGGGATAGGAAAGAAACAACAAGCTGCCTTTTCGGTCACAGACGTATGAACACTGTTGTTTCTGGCCACAGATAAGGATGAACAGTGATTTTTTATGCTTCTGTGTGATAAAGGAAGATTGCCGGCTGAGAGAGGATGTCTGCTTTAATTGAGAGAGCCTGGTTCCCTGCACTATCGAGAAACAACCGGCAGGCGCACAACGCGGTGGAGTGCCAAACAGAATCGGTTTGGGGATTCAGGTGGTCTTCACCTGACACAACTCACTTAAAAAAAAGAGGTAAGTACAGGTGAAGCGGAGAACCTCCGCAAATGCCAGTGGCTTCTATAGCTGGGAGACAACAGACAAAGACAGAAGATCGTGCAAGAACAGCCGGCAAGCAAGCTGGTATGGATGATGCGGGTGACCACATATACATAAACAAAAACATATATACATACGTTGAAAAGGGTACGCCTCCCCCCTCCAAAAAAAACTACCCTTGTCCTCATGTGGCTCCTGGTTCTTAGCACCATACCAAACACTTAAGCAGTTTTGAGGGTGGCGTGTCACATACATGTACCGGATTGTACCGGTATCTATCTATTTGTGTGTGTGTCCGTATATGGCATATCCGTATCTCTATATATCTTACCAGAGACAACACTGCCTGAAGATTGATATCCACGCTTGGCCCGTGTTAATTGACACGGGCCGTGTTAATTAACACGGTCCCCAGGAACCACGGACCAATATGATTCCCAGAAAACTATTAGGATGCATCTTGGTTTCTATGCAAATGCCCGTGTTGAAGACGAGGTCCGGAAACCAAGATGCTGTCCAAAAGCTTTTCTGAGAATCTTGGTTCTTGGTTCCTGGGGACCGTGTTAATTAACATGGTCGGTGTTTATCAGCACGGGCCCCGGCTCAAGTGTGGGAACCAAGACATTGTCCAAAAAGATCCTCGCACAGCCAGGAGTGACCAGTACAGCCTGCCCCCACGTTGGGCCAGGTACCCAATCCTTTCAAGACCAGTACGAAAAGATCAATATAGCCTGCCTTGCGCAGCCAATGGGGACGGTAGCATACACGCTATGCCACATATGCAGACAGTGTCCTTTCAAATCACGACCATATACCTAATTTCGTCTGCCGTCAGGTTTAAAACAAAAACGTCGTGAATTGTGACGCTGATCCAGGAAGGCGCCGTGATGTTTCGTAGCTGCTTTGTAGCTGAGTAGTAGGTAGCCTTTAACCTTTCTGGGCTTATATAACCCTGCCATAATTTGAAATGTCAACCCTTTTGGGCTAGGATACTCAGCCCCTACGGTTGACTTGTTTTGAGTTTCGGGTTTCGTGTTTAGGGTTTAATTTACGATTTACTTGCTTTAAAGTTATCATTACAATGTAGACCTACAAGAGATTATTTTCAATCAAAGCTGTACTTCGGCTCTAAGGGCCCAGAAGTTTCGGGTTTCGAGATTTAAAGAGTCAAAGTTGCTCATAAACTTGTGGGTCCCTAGTCAAGGGTACACGGTACAGGGATTGAAGGATTTTATCGAGATTCTTGTTTCTACAAGGTCTAGCATTTGGTGAGGGCTGCGCTCTTGTTGCGTGGTACGGATCTGTTTTTTGGCGGCCTGGAAACGGCTTCGATTTGGGGCTGAGTAGGATGTTGGGAGTTCGGCATCTGGCCGTTTCAAAGGCCGAAATAATTACTGATACAATTTATGGGGTTTCCTTTTATGAGTATAGTGTAATATACCCCAAAACCCTATTCTAGTCATTAAGGCCCGAATATCATCTAGCTAGGCTGTTGTCGGGCCTTGTGGCTAATGGTTTTATTGTGTAGGGGTTCAGGTAGAGTTTATGTAGGGTTTAGTTTTCGCCGCCTCGTGACCAAATTCAAGCCAGAGGACCATTCCGTGTTGCCAGCAGGATTCTGATTGTAAGGGTTCCAAACGGGTGTACGGGTTTGGGTTCGGGTGTGGCCCCCAATGTATGCCCAACCCTTCCCCTACACTGTTGTTAGAGTGGCCAACCCCTCTCCAGCCCCACCCAGCCCCACTCAGCCCCAGTTTGTCCCACTGTGCTGGCCTGCTACGGTGTTAGAGTACTTTAATTGGCACGCAATGTATGCCCAACCCTTTCCAGCCCCACCCAGCCCCACCTCTCCAGCCCTACCCAGCCCTACCCAACGCCACTCAGCCCTACTTTGTCCCACCGTGCCGGCCTTTTACTGGTGTTAGAGTACTTTGCTTGGCCTCCAATGTATGCCTCTCCAGCCCTACCCAGCTCCACCCAACCCCACTTTGTCCCACCGTGCCGGCCTTCTATACTGGTTAGAGTACTTTAATTGGCCCCCAATGTATGCCCAACCCTCTCCAGCCCCACCCAACCCCACCTTTTATGTTAGAGTACTTTGCTTGGCCTCCAATGTCTGATCCACCCCTCTCCAGCCCTACCCACCACTCAGCCCCACTTTGTCCCACCGTGCCGGCCTTACTGGTGTTGGAGTACTTTAATTGGCCTCCAATGCTTTTTTTGGCCAAGTCACTCTCAGCCCCACGGGGCTTTCGAGAACAATGTTGCGAGCAACAACGAGCAAAGCTATTCAACGCTCGAGATCGATGAATTAAGTTCTTCGGTGGCGAATCANTCTCAGCCCCACGGGGCTTTCGAGAACAATGTTGCGAGCAACAACGAGCAAAGCTATTCAACGCTCGAGATCGATGAATTAAGTTCTTCGGTGGCGAATCATGTTTCGTTTAAGGGGAGTTCCTAAACGGGAATATAGGCTCCCACAACGCCTAATATAGGCTCTGCTTCTGGCTGGCTTCGGACTACATTTCAACTGCATTAAACTGTGAGGTAGATTGAATAAGGTCGCAATGAGAAAATCAGTGTCATGCCACTGCTTGGCAAGTCCGACNATATAGGCTCTGCTTCTGGCTGGCTTCGGACTACATTTCAACTGCATTAAACTGTGAGGTAGATTGAATAAGGTCGCAATGAGAAAATCAGTGTCATGCCACTGCTTGGCAAGTCCGACTCCAGCAACCTTCGCAGGTGAAAAGGCCAACAGTCGTTTCAAGTCTTTGAATCGCTGCACAGGCACATGATTTTGTTTGAATAACTTCAGCACTGCAGTACGAAATGCGGCGGNTCCGACTCCAGCAACCTTCGCAGGTGAAAAGGCCAACAGTCGTTTCAAGTCTTTGAATCGCTGCACAGGCACATGATTTTGTTTGAATAACTTCAGCACTGCAGTACGAAATGCGGCGGCGAGCTTGCTCATGCAAACTCCTTCATCGAGAAAACCCCCTACGCAACCATACTTGGAAACGAAATCAATGGTAAGTTCAACCCAAGTTAAACCCTCCTGCCTGACGCCAGTACGGTACCAAACCGGTTCAT
>BGNK01000376.1:116348-150283 GCA_003297005.1 Symbiodinium sp. clade A Y106 | reverse complement strand
ATACATTCATAGAACGCATTCTCTTCCGAGCCATATGTAACGCCACTCGTTTTGCATCCTTGGCAAACGCAAGCCTTGCCACGGATTCGAGTCTGCGGCAGGCATTTGCACGAACAGCGCTTGACCACGCCTGCTGGTAACTCCTTGTCGATAGCACTGGACATCCAATCACGGTCTTGGAAGTCACTAAAAGCATTACGTTTACAAAGAACAAGAACCCAAAACAGTTGAATGGACATAGCAGTGCTACTGATGAGTCTGTGTTCCGCGTTGGCTTGTTGGTGAAGCACANGGTCTTGGAAGTCACTAAAAGCATTACGTTTACAAAGAACAAGAACCCAAAACAGTTGAATGGACATAGCAGTGCTACTGATGAGTCTGTGTTCCGCGTTGGCTTGTTGGTGAAGCACACAACGTGCCGCATTGCATGCAAGCTTATCAGCATTGTCATTGCCTTCTTTGCACACTTGCAAGAACGCATCATGTACAACATCCCTCCATTTAGCATGACCTTTGACTTTGCGGAAGGTAATATTACCTTGATGCGTTTCGCAAACCTCACAAAAAATGGACCAGAGATCAAAGTTGTCTAAGTGTCGCAGCCCCTCACGGCCATGCCGAAGCAGGTAAGTAGCTGTATTGATGACATACAAACAATCAGACGCGATCTCAACATTGCCTACTGTAGCCTCTACAGCATGAATCACCGCCCAAAGCTCTGCACGAGGTGCTGTATGGTCATGTCCAACCAGAGGAACCGAAAGATTCAACTTGCCTTCTGCAAATATACCACTACCGGCAGAGTTCAAAACTCCCACCGAACAAGCACCATCTGTGAAAACTCTGTCGCAAGAACACTTATCNCCAACCAGAGGAACCGAAAGATTCAACTTGCCTTCTGCAAATATACCACTACCGGCAGAGTTCAAAACTCCCACCGAACAAGCACCATCTGTGAAAACTCTGTCGCAAGAACACTTATCTGTGATTCGCGGCCGAAAAATTCGACCCGTTCTTGATGCTTCAAGGTCGGTCCGAGCTGGACCTTTAAATGCCACTCCAGTGAACAACGACTGCGGGGTTCTCTTTCAAGATGTTCGTCAACCAACCTGCGCTCATCGTTATACGCATCACAGCAATAGACCACATGCTCATAAGATTCTTGTGAGTCGCAAAACGGGCAATTGTCAGATGGGGTACAACTAGCTTTGAACAATCTGGGAGCCAGATAAAGGCCACCAGACAGCAATGCTCGTATCATTTGTTTGTGGTAATGTGAAAAATCCCTGTTGAAAGCGAAGTACGACGCCATGATCCCTTTGGTGTCGTCCGACGCTAACGTTGAGTTCAGAAGCATTTGCGTAGCTTCAAAGTCAAGTTCTGCGTGTTTTTGGTGTCCTTCGAAATCTTGCCGATCATGCTCACTGCGTGGCAAGGCGTTCGCGACGGCTTCAGCGAGGGTCCTTTCAAACCACCCGTCACTTCCGTGCAGAAGGTCAAAAGACAAGCCACTCGCAGTGTTAATCAAGCGGGAATCTTCACCATCGATANGCTTCAGCGAGGGTCCTTTCAAACCACCCGTCACTTCCGTGCAGAAGGTCAAAAGACAAGCCACTCGCAGTGTTAATCAAGCGGGAATCTTCACCATCGATATGCCATTGCAAAACGTCGAACAAAATGGCGATTGTGACTGGCAAGCCATTGAACGTTTTCAGCTGTTCTTGGTTGCATTTTGCTGCCAACCCTAAAGCTTGAAGAAGGTTTGCAGGGTTTGCTTTACCCATAGACCTAAGCTAGGGTACTTATAAGTCTACTTACTGCATCCCCCGACCCTCAATGAATATTCCAGGACCCCCCAAGGGCTCTTTAATAAAGCCTTAATGGCCCTTGGTAGTGGGTATTTGGGGTATATCGGTATACCCCCAAGGTTTTACCAATCGGATCCTTGAGTACTTGGCTAGTTGCCGCCGGACGGAGGCTTGCCTTGCCCAGGGCCTCCAAAACCCCTTAATTAAGGAATATACCTTAAATCATATAAGGCATCCGATTATAATTTAATCCTTAATTAAGGGGTTTTGGAGGCGCTGGGTTGCGGTTGCAAAGGGCATGTTCAGAAGCCCCAAGTCTCTTTGGCAAAACGGATGTTTTTTCCGATGCTCCGGCTAGCAACCCCCAACTCCTGACGAAACCCTAAGCCCTAAACTGTAATATGCTACCTCAGAACAGCTTAGGGTGTTGTGAGCGGCCAGCCGCAAGCTCTAGAAACCTAAAGCTGCATAAATGTGGCTTTCGTCCGCATTAGGCCGAAACACACCAAATCCCCCTAAACCCTAAACCCTAAGCTTTCACCCTGAACCCTGGATCCCTTGAATCCCCGAAACTTATCCCCAAGCCCGACTCCTTAAGCAAATCCCAAACCCCAAAGCTTAAAACCCGAAACCCCAAACCCTCCAATCCCTCAACCCCATCCCCGCAAACCCTGCTTCCTAAACCCGAAAACCTTAAACCCCGTGGGTGAGCTTGACTGTTGGGCCTTGGAGGTGGCTGCGCCACTTGGGCCGCCGTCGTCAGATCCTCAGGGGATGTCAGGGTTTCGGGCTTACGGGGTTTAGGGGTGTAGTGGTTCGGGTTTGGAGGTTTAGAGGTTAGGGGTTTGGGGTTTAGGGTTGGGGTTTAGGGGTTCAAGATTTGGGGGTTTTGGGGATAGGGTTTAGATATTGCTCAGAGAGTTTCGGGTTTAGGGCTTGGGATGTAGAGGGTTTATTTTAGTGTTCAGAGCTTGGGGTGTTTGGGACTATGTTTATGGCTCCCTTTTAAGACAAACCGTAAGCCAGAAATCAACTAATCAGTTTTTTTGCTAAAACCTAAACCCTAAGCCCTAAACCCACCGAGTCCTCCGCCTCCGAGATCTTAGTAGCTGAGTGGATACACTACACTTTTTGGGATAATATTACCCAACATAAAGCTAAAAGTGCACACCTTTTGGGGCGCATGAACTCAGCAACTAAGAGATCAACCGGGTCTACACCCGACCGGCGTCGAACAGCTCTTCCGAAGACACCTCCCGACTGGCCGAGGAGTGCAAGACTTCCCACTGAGAAGGTCCAGAGGCCCAAGCCAAAGGGTATTTAGGGTTTAGGGTATAGGGTATTTAGGGTTTAGGGTTTACCTACCTCTCCAGTTACATCGGAGGAGGAAGGGGTTCATGAGCCAAAGCAGAAGCGCTCTCCGATTTAACATCGGTCAACAGACTCGCCATGGAATCAGCGGCACTCCGCCGTCCAGTGGAAACCTCTGCAGACGGCGAACAAGCAGCCTTCCCTGTTTGGCAGGGAAGCCTGCACATACCCGCTGATGCGAAGAACAATAGACGCCGATCACAAGGTGCCGTGGACTGGCTCCCGGCGACCCTGCGGCTGTTTGAGGAGGACACTTTAAATGGTGAGCTGGAGTGGGACTCGAGATTATAAGGGCGCCTTTAAATCGGGGGATTCATGGCAGACTGGCTTTCTCTTGGTGTGTGGTATCCCACGGTCAAAGACCGTTTTGAGTTCTGCGTAGCCATGTCCTTTGTGATGTCGCAGAAGAAACCGCCGGGTACGCCGTACCGTGAAGCGGCACAAGCATCATCGTAGCGCGTAAGGCCTTTGGGGCCTTTAGTTCGGGGGATCGGTATCCCGCGGTGGAAACCTGTTTTGAGTTCCCGCCGTCGCTACAGACCATAACATCATCTTCCATTATGTTTTGCAATAGCGGGATGCAGCTGGCGATAAGTCACACAAGGGCGGTTCTGCGACATTCCAACATTCCTTTATGGCGCAGAAGAACGCTCCGGGTACGTGCAACACCCGGGTGTAGTGCTTTGCAGATGCACATTTACTACAAGTCCCAAGCTCAATCCTTTCTCCGGCTGCTGAAAGCGTTTTTCGTGATGGACCCAAAGAGCCCAATACCCTTTGAATCAGGAAGATACCCGAAAAACATATGCACGACTTGAAGAGGCAGTGCTGGTTTCTCTCCGACATGTAGAAACGCGAGTCGTTTTCATTCCTTTTCTGCTTGCTGTTGCTTTTCCTCGCGTACAGGCGGCTTAGCCGATGAGTGCAGCCCCTTTGCTGTGTTCCCCTAAACCCTAAAACCCCAAACCCGAAAACCCTAAATCCCTGAAGCCCTAAACCCCAGGCCGTAACAAGCTTACAGGTCTTCGTGGTGGCCCTCCTGAAGCTCCTGCTGGCTCCCAATACCGGCCTCCCGGCAGAAGGGAGCTCCCTAAAGCCCTAAACCCTACTTTGTCTCCGTACTTTCTGTGTGTGCCTCAGATGAGGTAGGCGCTTTTGGGGAAAAGCGGCCATTGCACATTAAACAAAAAAATCCTAAACCCTCAAACCTAAACCCTCTACCCTGAACGAAAACGGCGCTCGGCCTCCAGAGATCGAAGCCGGAGCCTTGCGTAGAGGCTCTTAAACTAAGGAGTCCCTCGTTTAGGTCCCATATGGGAGTTTCCGCAAATAGGGACACCTTATTTTGGGGTCCTTATAATAAGGATCCTACTATTTAGGGTACTATATTAGGGTCCCCTATTTTCGGAAACTCCCATATCTGCAAGGATAGCCAGGGTCCTATCTGCTGAGGTCTATCTTCAGGACGAGGGGCCGTAAGGAATCGTCGGGGGAAAAGTATTCCTTTCGGTCCCATGGTGTGTTTCTAGTATGAACCCACCAGAACCTACTTTTTTGTAGGGTCCCTATAAATTCCATAATAGGATTTATAATAGGAACCTACAAAAAAGAGGTTTTGGTAGGTTAAGGTAGTATGAACCCACCAGTAAAACCGATACGGTCTCTATGCTTCAGGCTTAGCGTTGCAGCTTTCGCATTCACGGCAGTACCCAGGCAAGATGTAAAACCCCAAACCCAGACCTTCCAAAATCCCCAAATAATTAACATCATATCAGAGATCCTACTATATTTGGATACTGGCAGGTCTGGAAACCCACAACTTTCACCGAAGACCTGGGCCCTAAGCATGGTGCACAAGCCTCAGGTTTGGCGATTGTATGTTGGCGCTCCGCCCAAAGTCGTGCCAGTAGAAGGGATAATGGCAGCCTAAACGGAGGAAGAAAAATGGCATGTGAAAATGTGGATATGACGAGTGTCCTGTTTTGAGCAAGATGAACAAAGCTATCCAAGTTTGCCCCCCCCGATCGGATACGACGGAAAAGGGCGAGACACGCCAGTGAGGATAGATGTGAGTCAGCAGCGTTAACAAGAGGCCTCTAAACCGTAAGTTTAAACTCTACTATAGGGACGCGACCTAAATAATTACCAATACTATTTTGAGGCTTCCTTATTCTACTTATGGTATTAGCTATGGGCCCAAAAACCCTATTCTAATTATTAGGGCCCCTATATTACACCATCCCAAAACCCTAATCCTTTGATTGTTCACGCATCCCCTGGGCTTTGGTCCTCGTACGGCCCCTCTTTCGCCCCAAGCTCCCATTCCTTCTCATTTAGGGTTTAGGGGCTTTGGGTCGAATGAGGGGCTAGTCGCTGCCGCTTAGGCCTTGGATTTGCGCTTCGGGGGTGTTTAGGGCTCAGGGTTTAGGATTTGCAGGTTGGTGTATTTCGCGCTCAGGATTTAGAGGCAATGTCTCGTGACAGCTCTATTGCCTGATGCCCAGTTTCGCCACGCAAGCCTCCGTCGTGCGCTCGTACGGAGGCTCGTCTTTGGGCAGCCAGTCGTACAAGGGAAGTCTTTAATGAGGGACACCCCAATGAGCCTAATGTGGAAACATGCAGAACCTGCCCATAAGGAGGATCCTGAATTTTTGGGTGTTTTCTTGATGCCAAAACTCTAGGCCATGGACCCTAAACCGTCGCAGCCTAAACCCCCTAAGACCCCAAACTTAAAACCCTAAACTTTAAACCCTGAACCCTAAATCCTAAACTTTACATAAACCCTAAACCCTAAAGGCTGGGCAGGGCATCGCGCGTTTCGCGCCGTAGGAAGGCCACCGGTCTGAGGGAGATTGAGCTTTGGGCTGTGGTACTTATCATCGGGCCAGAGACTCCCAACTTAAATAAGGAATGTATCTTAACTCATAATCGGATCCTTAATAATTATGGTTGAAGGTATATTCCCTTAATTAACGGATTTTGGATCTTGAATCATAATAGGATCCTCAATATGATTCAAGGTATATTCCTTAATCAAGGGGTTTTGGATCTTGAATCATAGTCGGATCCTTGATATGGTTGAAGGTATATTCCTTAACTAAGGGGTTTTGGATCTTGAATCATTATAGGATCCTTAATATGGTCGAAGGTATATTCCTTAATTAAGGGGTTTTGGAGGCTCGCGGGGGCCGAAGGGTACCTACTATGATTTCCTTAAGCAAGGTAGGTTCTTCAGGGCCCAGGTAGAATTTGCAGTCACTGTAGTTCCTTTTTTGATTAAGCAGTTTTACGAGATGATAGGTAGGACTCATCCCAAGATCAACTAGGCAGTGGACGGCTGTTAGATTTTGGTGCTTCAAGAAAGGAGCCTGGCTTCAGCTCCACGCCGGAACCCCTAAACCCAGACCTTCCAATATCCCTTAATCAATTAATATACCTTAAATTATAGTAGGATCCCTATCATGATGTAGGGGTATATTCCTTAATTTATTCAGGGATATCGGAAGGTCTGGGAACCCTGAACCCTAAACCCTAAACCCAACCCCTGAACCCTAAACCCAAACCCTAAACCCTGAACCCCAAGTCATACCTTGGCGCCGTCAGGATTGGAGTTTCTTGGCCCCTGTGACTTCTACTCAGGGACCGGGATTTAGCACTTTGGGTTTAGGGTTAGGGTCTTACCTACTTGGAGGGGCAGGGGACCTAGTAAGTCGTTTATAAGTAGGGTTACAATTGGGGTAACTCCATTTAGGGTACTTACAACTCTCTACTTATAACCTGCTTACTAAGTCCCCTGCCCCTCCAAGTAGGCCTCCCTGTGGGCCCGTTTTCCCTTTTTGTAGTCCTAGGTTCCTTATGATCCTTATGAAGTTACCCAATACCAAAAAGGGAGCCCTGTTTATTCCTAGGTTATAACCTCGAGGTTTAGAAAAAAAGCTGTTCAAAAAGAAACTAAAGGCAACCCTGGGCCCTAGGCGACTTGCATGTGCAGAAACCGTAAGAAGCCCGAGGAAGTCTAGGAATTCTTGGAGGTTTATACATAGTTATAAGTGGGGTTTATAAGTAGGGTAGCTATAGTTATAGCCCGTATGAAGGGACCCCACTTCCAACTACCCTGAACCTATAAAACCCTATAGAACCCTTGGGGTAACTATAGTTATACCCCATATTAGGGGACTTATAACCCCACTTAAAACTACCCATAAACCTCCAAGTTGGAGACACATGTCCACCCTGAAGGGAGTGGTCACCGTGCTACCGGAAGACTCGTCGTACCAGGACCCAGGGTTAAGGTTTCAGGGGTTTTAGGGTTTAGGGGGGTTTGGGGTTGAGGCTTTGGAGTACCATACTTTAACACTTTTTTGGGGGGCCTGTTCCTCAAAGGAACTACCCAGAGCCTCCAAAACCCCGTAATTACGGAATATACCTTAAATTTTAACAGGATCCCTTATATGATTTAAGGTATATTCCTCAATTAAAGGGTTTTGGAGGCTCTGGGGTATACCGAAGCTAAAGTTGATACTTTTTCTCCCTGGTTACTTCAAAGGAGGGGCTCCAAAAGGCTTTGGATTTGGTGCGCAGGGCTTAAGCTTTAGGCAGCTTTAATAATGGTCCCAGAGCCTCCAAAACCCCTTAATTAAGGAATATACCTTAAATCATTTAAGGGATCCTATTCTAATTTAAGGTATATTCCTTAATTAAGGGGTTTTGGAGGCTCTGGGGTCTTCGATGTTTCGGATTCAGGCTTCAAGGGTTTAAGGTTTCGTTTTTTTGTGTGCTTCAGGATGTTAGGGTTTAGGGTTTAAGTTTTAGGGTTTAGGGTTTAGGGGCTTGCTGGCTTCCGAGAATGAGGGGTGCCTCATGCTTAGGGTTCTTTCTCTTCTCTGCAATGCCGGTAATCAAATCATCCGAGGTGGTAGCAACGGTAGTAGGGAGACCCCTTGAAGGGAACCCTTCTTAACCCTACTTCTGGCTCGTTTAAGAGGGGGGTCTATATCCCCAAGGGCCCCCCTAATCCTAGCTCCCAATCCTAGATAGAACCCTTATAGATCCCGTTAAGGATCCCTTTAAGCGAACCTACATCCCCAGAGGTCCCCCTAATCCTAACTACCCTAAAATAATCCTAACTTCTAAATGTGAGTTCCCGAAAATAAGGGTACCTTTGTGGGCTGTCAGTCTCAAGGACTCCTCAGGATTTCAGAGGTAACTGCTCCTTAGTGGACAGCTTCTGTTGGAGGAGATCGTCCTAATACTCTCGTATAGCCCCTACTCTAAATTATTAAAAAGGCCACCATACTTCAAAAGAACAGTTGTACATGACAGGGCTAATCGATCTCAACACAATGCAACATAACACAATATGACATATCGCATCATAATATATATATATATATATATATATATACACACACACTCGCGCAACACAACACAACACAACATTGCGCAGCACAACAACACCAGACAAAACAGACCAAAGTTTAATATTGAGACGCAAACCCTCAACCCCAACCCTTAACCCTGAATCCGAAAACTAAGCCGCTTGTCGCAGCTTTGAAACCGAACCCTCAACCTTAATCCTAAAGCCGAAAAACTCAGCCGCTCTTCATAACTGTGAAAGATTACGAAGCTCATTGGAAGGATCCGCTTCGATGGACCTTCCTGCCATCAAATGGGGTGCATCGGCTGCATGTGAACACATGGTTTGGGGTCGAAAAGGGCTTCAGGATATTCGAGATCGGGATTTGCCACTTTACAGGTTTCGGATCTCAGGGGGTTGGGGTTTAGGGCTTTACAGCTTTAGGTTTCAGGGGTCTTGGATACTAGAGCTTGAGAGTTTTGGGTTTCAGGGTTTGGGATCTTGGGTTCAAGAAGGGCTATAGGGTTTAGGATTTCCAGGCTTTTAGGATTAAGGTTCCGCTTCGGGTTCAGGGCTTAGGCTTTTACCAGGGATTCAGCTCAATAGGGCTTTGGTCGGCAATCAGAGATTGTCGCGCATGTTCTGGTTTAAAGTGTTCCTGCGGTTACGGTTACGTGGAGACGCCTGTAGCAGATTGACACATGCGGAGTTGTTGTTAGGTTGCGGCAGCCCTAAACCCTAACCCCTAAACCCTACACCCTAAACCCTAAATCTTAAACCCTACACCCTAAACCTTAAACCCTAAGCCCTAAGCCCTACACCCTAAACCCTAAACCTTAAACCCTAAGCCCTAAACCCTAAGCCTTAAACCCTAAGCCCTAACCCTAAACCCTACACCAGAGGTGAAGGGTTGCTGTGTGGATTTTCCAGGTTTCCCTTAGGGACCTCAGCGAAGCAAAGTCCGGTCGTGATAGTTAATATAGGGGCCGTAGTAATTAGAACAGGTTTTTGGGTTCCTTTGAAGGGATCCTTAAAAGGGTTCTATAAGGGATCTATGGTAGGGTACTATGATATACAGGCCTTAATAATTAGAAGAGGGTTTTGGGTCCATTATACTAAAACTATTATAATAAGGAACCCCCGAAATGGCATAGGTAGTTATTTAGGCCCCTTCAGTACACACCGCTTGATGCAGAGGCTTCGGGGCTTAACGACGTCTCGGTCTCGTCTTCCAGGTTCAGAATCTCGAGGAGTTCATGTGCAGCGGTGAGAAATCCTAGCGGTCGCAAAAGATTTAGGCTTGAGGGATAGTATCGAGGGTTGCAACCATGTCGGGTTCGGAGTTTGCTTCGGGTGTACGTGGCAGAAGGTTTGGGGGGAGAGCAGTTTCTGCAATTCAAACTTGCATGTAGGGGCATCTCATGTGACGGTTTGGGGCATCCTTGATAAGAGCGTGCGGGCTGCAGGGTTGAAGGGCATTTCTGTCATCAACCTAAGTCCCGAGCGTGCTCATCGGGATGGCACTGCTCGAAGCCCCTAAACCCTAAACCCTAAACCGGCATGATTCCGTGGGTTTGGTTTTTGCAGGATGGGTTGCACCACGGGACTTAGTCACTTAGTCCACCAGACCACAACATAAATTTGGCCCGAGAGCGCTCTAGAGGCACCATACGTAGATGGTAAGAAACCAGCATGAATGTCAGGATGGTGGCTTCTGGAAAACAAGCCACAAAGCATTGTTACGAAAAGGTGCACATCCACTTGCTTCAATTGCCACACCCAAGACTCTTCAGGGATTGAAATTAAGCGTCGCGGCTTTATCTTGCAGCTTCAGCGCAGGATCCTAAGCCTGCAGCAAAGCTTATGGGGACTACTAGACTAGAAGGGACTATCATGGAGATCCATTCCCAGGAGCCAGGGAATTATGGTGCGAAAGACTCGCCTCAAACGAACCCTTACAGAAACCCTCAAAGAAACCTTTGTAGAACTCCTTACAGGAATCCGTAAAGGAACCCTCAAAGGCACCCTCAAAGGCTTCAAGGAACCCTGACAGAAGCCCCGGGTTTCGCTAAGGTGCACCGTGCCAATACCTCCCAGCCGCACGTGCAAGAGAACGACCTCTGCCATATGAAGGCCTGTATCCCTAAAGCCCTAAACCTGGTCTTCGGTCTATGTCTTTAGGTTTTAGAGGCATGATCTTTAGGGTTTAGGGTTCAGAGTTCGGTGTAGGGCCTTCAAGGTGGGGCTTCGTCGGCTTGTTTCAGGGTGTCTTTAGGTCATAGGGGGTTCTTTGTTTCAGGGTTCCTTTAACGGTTCCCTTAAGCGTCCCTTCGATAAATTAATGTTCCAGGGATACTCTCAGGCTTACCCTAAGGTGCTTTCAAAGCTAGAATAGGTTTGGGGGGTATCTTATATACCACAGTGTTACCGGGCCGTTGGGGAATCTTGTTGCCAACTACTCAATGGTTTCGGTGGCACTAATGAGGTACCCTGGCTTGTGAGGGCCTTGGGCGCCCACAGTATCGTTGCACCAGGGCAATCTTGAACCCAGATATTTCACAAGCCTAAACCCTTAAACCCTAAACACCAAACCCTGAAGACTCTACAAAGTGGAGGACATCCTACTTGCAGGCCCGAGGATGAAGTGCAGGCTGAATTCGTTGGAATCTACCTGGCTTGAGCAGCAACTCCGGGAGCTCTGCAAGCACTCGGATGTCCAGGATATGAGCCTCGAGCGAATCCATGCAGACCGTGCTGAGGCTTGAAAAATGCTGCAGATTCCTGCTTCTTCCAGAGCCAATTCAAAAGAGTACAGCTGCATGACCGGGGAAGGCGCAGAATCAGAACTATGGGAGGCTGATGATGCACTGGGGCCTGACCGACAAGTACACCGATAGATATGCGTTGAAGCCACCATGCGGGGCCAATCCAAAGCCCTCAACATCCTTAAACCTGAAACTCCTGCGCCTTGAACCTTCAATCCTAATCCGTACTCTGCATCCGAAACACTCAAGGCGACAAAGGGAGGGAGGACAATGATATCGCGCCCATCAGCCTAGCTCTCCCTGCTGGGAGCTCCATGCATTGAAATTCGGCCTTCTGTGCACAGCGAAGCTGTGGCAGCTCTTGGGCAGAGATATGCAGCCCAAATCACCCGGCAGAGTGTAGCTCGGTTCATCGGCTTTTCACAGTCGAGCAGGTGTGTAAGAGGACGCAGGGGAGATGAGCAAATCCAAGCAGGCCAGTAGCAGTCCATTGGTGGATTGCAAAGAACCAGACGTCTCCCTGATGCCTAGCTCTCCCTACCCCTTCCCTCCCCCCCCCGTTGGGTGTGTCGCCTTCACTGGTTGGGGCTTAGCAGGAGTTGCTGCTGAGGACATAACATCGTCTAAAACCCTAAGCCCTGAACCGAACCCTTTCGAAGCCCTTTAATGAAAAGCCGTCCATAATCTAAGCTTTAAACTTAACACTCTTTCCCTGAAACTCTAAACCCCTAAGCCCTAAACTCCAGACCCTGGAACTCCAAACCGCGTTTCCACAGGTTCTCGCGACGCATCGACCCACCCATGAGCCCTGGCGAGAGGCTGGGCCCCGCGGGGGGGCGGTCTCTTAGTAGCTGAGTGGATATACTTTATACGTTTTGGGATAATGTTACCCCACTATAAAACCAAAAGTGTACACTTTTGGGAGCTTATGAACTCAGCAACTAAGGTCTTGAGGGGTTCCTTAAGGCCTCCTTTTTACTGTAAGGGGTAGACAGGGGAAGGGCTCCTGTTCAGGGGGGTTATAGGGCTTCTTATAGGGCCCGTATACCCCCTTATAAAAAAATATGAATATACCGTAATATACCTTACATCATCTTAGGCCTCTTTTAAGGGGTTCCTTTCAGGGTATTCCTATCAGGGGTCCTGTGAGGGCTCTTCGAAGGCATCTACAACGATAGCCACGACAGCAATAACACCAACACGGCAGTGACATCGGTGATACCGCCAGACATGGCCGTAGTATGAGAAGCAATACCGCAAAGAGCGATAGACCAATGAAAATGAAATCTTGCACCCAGCAAATGATTACAGCAACACGAGGAATAGTCAGCTTGTACGCAAAACTCTTTGCAGGAGTGCCCGGTAACAAGAATTACGAAAGAAAGGCTAGTCCCATGCGGACTCTTAACTTAGGAGAGAGCCCAGTAATTACTGTAAACTCTACGTACTGCTGTCAGTGTCAAGGCTTGGGATGGTTGCAGATTTCGCCTTGATGGGTGCACTCGGAAAGTGATTCAGCATATGGGAATTTCCGAGAATTAGGGGACCCCCATATAGTACCCTAAATAGTGGGATCCTTATTATAACGACCCCCAAAATAAGGTACACCCTATTTTCGGACACCCTAAACCCTTATAGAGCCCTTGAAAGGAACCCTTATAGTACCCTTATAGTAACCGTTTAAATCAACCCTAAGGTACCCCTAATTCTCGGAAACTTCCCTTTCGAATCAAGGGTAGCAGTCCTAAGGGGTAAGGAGATAAGTCGTTGTGAAAGTTTCGATTTCTGCGTCAACCCAGAGCCTCCAAGGGGCCCCTTAATTAAGGAATATTACCTTAGTTTTATAATAGGATCCCTTATATGATTTAAGGTATATTCCTTAATTAAGGGGTTTGGGAGGCTCTGGGAAGGCTTGCGATCAAAGCTTTTCGGTTTCAGCTTAGAAGCCCTCATCACTACCAATATCGATCCTTGGGGTCCCTTATTTAACCGGTTTAGGGTTTAGCTTTTAGGGCTTAGGGAAATGATTACGGCGTGCCTCTGACCGAGAAGGTCTAGGGCTCCAGCGTTGCGCCCGAACGGTTCCTTAGGACTTTTGGCATTCCGTGCATGGGCCTGGTAGCCTCGTAGCGCAGTCCGGTTAATACTACCTGGGCTTTGGAGTACCATACTTTAATACTCTTTTTCTTAAAGGAACCATTGAGAAACAAGGAGTTTCTACTTTTTTCTGATGGATGTGCGAGTGGGGGGCTGTCAAACCTGAACCCAGCCCCGTTGCCACCATGACCAGGAGACTGCCGACTACCCTTATGGTTGGCATTTGTGCGGAAGGCCAGGCCATGCTTGAAGGCTAAAAGGACCTGACTATTGGTCTTGATAGTGTAACGGTTGGTTTTTATCAGGTAAACTACTGGTTTCAACAGGGTAGCCAGTCATATAAACAAGGTAACTATGGCTATGCATACTAATAACTACAATAAGGTACTTATCACCTTGCTTGCTAAGTCCCATGATCCCCCAGATGTCCCTGCAGGGCCTGGCATCTTCTCTAATCTGGACCTTCAAGCATAAAGCCCCAAAAGCCCCGAAGGACGAAGACCCTAAACCCTAAAGAACCCGTGAACCCTGAATCCTTGAACTCCTGGCGAAGCCCTAGGCATCTGCAAGCCGCAAGAAACGCCCCAGGTCTAACTTGCCCAGAGACTCCAGTATCTCTTAACTAAGGAATCTACTCTACTTTAAATCAGATAAGGGATCCTACTATAAATTAAGGTATATGCCTTATTTAAGGGGTATTGGAGTCTCTGGGTACCCCGAAGCCCCTCAAGCCACTTCTTTCCGTATGACCTGAGACCGAGTCCCAACTTTGGGCTCGGTTCTTCTATGAAAACTCAACAGTAGGAAAAAGGGTACCCTCAATTATTGAAGGTCCAATCAGGAACCTGCTCCAGTGTTTGGGGTTTAGATGGGTTTAGAGTCTACTGTCGGGTCACCTGTCGGAGTGACGTATCCTTGTATGGCTGCCTCAATACTCAGAAAGTGGATTGGGGTATGTTTTATTGTTTCTACGGAACCCTGTGGAATAATTTTGGGAATGTCCCAGCTTCTATGTTAGGGCGCAGGAGCTGTTCGACTTCTTGGTTTGGGATGCCTAAAACTTAGGGGCTTATGAACCACAGCTAAGTTCAGTGCAACGTCTAGGAGGTTTAATACCTGTGATACCTCACTTCCCACAGAAACCCGACGAATCTGTGACAAGGTCGGGACTCGGGTTGCTGGTTTCCGGGTGTTGGGATGTCCGTGAGTCCACCTGTAGCCACATCGAGGTTCTTGGATGATATACACATGACGGTTTAGGGTCTAGGAGACCCTTACAAGTTCAAAATAGCGGGATGATTGCTAAAGGAATCGTCGAATGGCGATACAGAAGTTTGTGATCTCGTGAAATCTGCAACATGACAGCTGGAAAAAGCAAAAGTCCGCAAAAAGGTCCCCGCGATTGTCCACCCCTCATCGCCCCAACCCCTATAACTCTAGATCATGTAAAATAGGGGCCATAATTTTTACCAATACTATTTGGGGCTTCCTAGTTATGAGTACAATGCCAACCGTCAAGGCCCCTATACTACACCCCTTTGTATTCTTTATAGTAACCTTTGTGGAACCCTGTTTCTAGTTATTAAGGCCCCTATACTTGGAGGGTCGGGGGACTTAGTAAGTAGGTAGTAAGTAGACTTATAAATACCCTAAAAGGCACCCTAATTGGGGTTATGGTACTTATAAGTCCCTAAAATAACCAGTTACTAAGTCCCCCGACCCTCCAAGTAGTTATTAAGGCCCCTATAGTAGGTCCGGCAACCCTCTAACTCGGTGCCTCTTCTCCAAGCTAAAGCGATCCCACTCACCGGAGGTTCATGCAATGTTCTAAGCGGGGTTTAAAGTAAGGGTTATATAATGTTTCGGGTTTAGGATTTCGGGCTTCGGGTAGCTATAGGTGGGGTTATAAGTAGGGCAACAATAGTAGCAACCTATAACCTGCATTAGGGAACTTATATCCCCAGTTATAGCTACCCATGAACCTCCAAGCACGGAGGAAGCGTCTGTGGGAGATCCGATTCCAGATGCGACTGAAGCAGGTGCAGGGTACTATAGGGACCTTAATAATTACCTATACTATTTCGGGGGTTCCTTAATATAAATATAGAAGAATTGTCCCCAAATTCCTATTCTAACTATCAAGGCTCCTATATTAGGCATGGCGGCCAGGTGCAATGAGAGTCTGTGACAGATCCCTCATTTTCTGCGTACTGTAGGGGCCTAAACAATTACCAATACTTTTGCGGGGGGGGGGTCCTTATTATGACTATAGTATAGTATACCCCAAAACCCTGTTCTAATTATTAAGGTCCTATATCATAGTACCCTACTATAGATCCCTTATAGAACCCTTTTAAGGACCCTTTAAAGGAACCCAAAACCCTGTTCTAATTATTAAGGCCCCAAAAAGTCAAGTTACAGTGGTTCAGGCTACAAGTCTATGACTTCGAGTTCAACCCCCTGAGGGTGCGGGGATTGTTCAGGGCTTGGGGTTTGGGGATTTGGGTTTGCATGGGTGCTGTCGAAAACTGAAGTTTCAAACAGGTTTGATCATCGTTCTGCAAGAACTTTCAACCTACTACTGCTGTTGTAGCATACACGCACATGTACGTTTGTGTACGTACTCTTGTTCTCTGTTTTTCATAAAGCATTACCACATACTATTTATCATGACTATTATCGTTACTATTTACGGCTTGCGATTATGAGTATTATTGCTACTATGATTATGACTATTACGTATTCATACTCAGGGTCTGGAGATTTATGGTGTGGTTCCATGAAGCACAGACCTCAAAACGGCGAGGTGCCCGCTAGCAAGATCTTTCTCGGCATCGAGATACCAGACTGCGAGGTCAGGTGGAAGATTGACGGTTTAGGGCTTAGGGGACTGTGAGGTCCGGTCGAAGATTTCCGGGTCTGAGAGGGCTTTGGGGCTGAGGGTTGGATGGTGCTTAGGATTTACGCCTTCCCAGACCCCCGGGAGGATCCCGAAAGTAGATCCCCTAATTTGGGGCTATATACTAATAAGGGTACTTTATAGGAACCCCCATTAAGGGATCTACTTTTTGGATCCTCCCGGGGGCCTGGGTTTGGGTTCTATTGGGTTTAAGGTTGCAGCAACAGGTCACGGCCAGTACCACCGTAACACCAAGCCCTAAACCGTGAAGCCCATAGCCCCAGCCCCGTTCCAGGACGGCTCGACTGCTGCGAAGCACATGAAAAGTGTTCTCATCAAAGCAGTTCAAGGCCTCGTGGGATGATCATAGGGGTAGCTACGTTCTCGAAATCAGAGTACCTTTTCAGGGTTCCAGAAAGGATCTATTAGTAATAGGGTTTCTAGATACTTTATGGGTAGTTCTCGAAATTAGGGTCCGCTTTAGGGTCCTATTCGTAAGGGTGCCGTACTATATTGGTGCTATAGTAGGTTCCCCAGTAGTACCCCTTTTGCCTTTTTTTGTTAGGGTTCCTAAATTAAAGCTGAATACCCGAAAAGAGGGGACCCTTATCATTAAGCGGCTACTGGGGAACCTAGGCATTGAGGGATGTAGATGGTAGGGTTTTAGAGCCTAGACCCTAAACCCAAACCATTGAGGCGTCTCTAGATCTTTCAGACTTCAGCGATTAGTGGTTGGGGGAGAGTGTTCGGAGTTCTGGGATTGGAGGTATGGGCCGTGGGGTTAGGATTTATGGTTAGGGCCTAGTGCATGAGCTGCTTTCTTGAAGAGCATTGATGTTAGGATTCCGCATGTTTGGGTTTGGGTGTCGTGGGGTTGTCCAGGTTTCAAGGTTTACTTTGTATTGTAATATACTTTCCTTCCTTGTATGTTTTGTCCGATCGTATCATATAAAACCTTATCATACGTCACCTTAACCTATCCTACCTTATCCCATCGTTTTTGTCGCATCTTAGTAACTTAGTAAATCCTACGCCTAAACCCAGAAACCCTAACTAAACCCCTAAAAACCCCAAAACCACAACACCCGTTGCGCCCTGTTTTCACCGAAGCATAGGGGTGCTTAAGAAGTAAGGCGCCGGGGGGACTGTCTTCAGGACTCTCCTGCCTTTTTGGTAACAAGACACTGTTGAGGATGGCTTCAAGAGTCATCCGAGTCATCAGTAAACAAATTTTCAATACGACGAAACAAATCCACAGCTAAGTACCAGCCTGAACTCCGTAGTCTATCCACCAAACTCTAGACTAGATTTGGCAAAACCCTCAACAATCCAACCCTAAACTGTAAACCATTCAACCCTACATAAATCATTTGACCTTCAACCTTAAACCATCTAACTGACATAACCGTAAACCTCAAAGCAAGAAGTTAAGCCCGAAACCCTGAAGCTAGCTTTGAAACTAGATCTAAGGGTTTTGGGGCTTTGGGTTTTGGGTTGTACGCATCGAATCTCAGGGGTCATCGGAGACTTCTACCAATCCGATGGAGAGGACCCCCGGAAGGTGGGTCGTGATTCGTATGGTCGTTTAGTCCTTTATTGGGTTTGATCGGCCTGTTAGCGGGCCTAGAGAGGGTTACAGAACAGGTTTATGAGGGTTTTTACTAGCAGATTCGGTGATATTGGGCGTAGGGGTTGTAGGCCAGGGGCTTGAGGGCTTTTGGGCTTTGGTATGATTTTGGTGTTTCGGAGCTATTGGGCATAGGGGTTGTAGGGCCTAGGCTTTAGGGCTTTGAGGTCATTCTAAGGCTTTAACCCAGAGCCTCCAAAACCCCTTACTTAAGGAATATACCTTAAATCATATAAGGGATCCTATTATAATTTAAGGTACATTCTTTAATTAAGGGGTTTTGAAGGCTCCGCGAAGGTTTCGGAGTGAAGGGCTGTCGGAGCTAAGGGCTTCAAGTTCTCTGGCTTGGGGACACAGGGAGCTCCGGGGCCTTTGGGTTACTTACCCTAAGGGTTGTACCCAAATAGGGTTCCTTTAAGGCTTCTTTAAGGGTTCCTATTTACGGGTTCAGGGTCAAGAGTCCATGTACCCAAATAGTATATACTTTGGCCCCAAAGTACCTATGTAGCTGCTTTAAGGCCAAACTCTCTACTATTTGGGTAGATGGACCCTTAGGGTTAAGATTTCAGAGTCTAGGCCCTAAGCTGGGGCCCGAAGCCCTAAACCGCGAACCGTTAAGGCCAAAACCCCATTGGGGTAAGGAGTTCAGGGTTTGGCATACCGAGCTTCCCGAATTTTGTTGTATACCTACAAGCCCACAGGGCTTAGCACCACCACTTGGCTGAGTTCCTGGCTTGGGACCCACCTTATAACAACCCCTAAACCGTAAACCCCTAAACCCTCACCCTGCACCCTAAACCCGAACCCTAAACCCTAAACCCTAAACCGCCTAAACCCGAACCCTAAACCCTACTCCCTAAACCCTCTAAGCCGCCTTAAAGGCGCCACCTGGAGTCGAAGTGGAGCCCTCTACCTTTGTGATGCCACTCTGGGCCTTCGATCAGTTCGTCGTCTCGGAGGCCTGGGATGCAACTTCCGGGCCTGGGCTTCGTGATTTAGGGCCTGGTGATCCAAGATCAGGGTTTTTGAGTTAGCGATTTTAGGGCAGTTTGGGTTTTTGTATTTCGGAGTTATATAACGTTTAGAGTTTGGGGTTTATGGGAGGCCATAGAGATCGCTGTGGGCAGCAATGCCACGAGGACGAGCAAAGGTCCGACCACGGTAAGACGAGTCCTAGCCGACCTTGTATTAATCAGAATTTAGGGTTTAGGGTTTAGGGTTGTGGGTTTAGGGTTTAGGGTTGTATTAATCAGAATTTAGGGTTTGCATCAGCTGCTGTAGGCCTCTCAGTCTTCGGGCCCCCCGGACATAGAGGGGCAGTTCGTGGAGGTGGAGGAGATCATCTCCACGATGCCCATCTGGCCGGTGTTCGGCAAGATGAGGCTGTCAGCGGAGCTGACTTGGCACTGGATGGCCGGCTTGGATGTCCGTGGCACACGGCGCTGTGCCTGCGAGCCCTTCCGCCAACGCAGGTGCATCCTCGCCGACACCCGTGCAGATCGTCATCAGCTTGCTCCGTGGCCAGAGAGGCAGCTCAGCAGGAGGCTCAAGCTGAAGAAGAATTTGGCAGTGCATGGTTTTGCCAGAGACTGGACAATGAAGAGTGCTGTGCCCAAACACAAGCACAGTCTTCCTCATCCAAGAGCACTTTGAATCCGCACAGCATGTCCGTTTTCTCATGGAACGCTGGCAATTTCGAGCGTTGGGGTCAGACACCACACTCTGGCCAGCAAAAAAGAGTGCCAGAATCCGATGGACGATGCCTCACAGAAATTGTTTCCTGCCCCCGAAATGACATCAAAGAGGGTGCTTGTGCTCTGCTAACATATCGACATTTCCGACTTCCTGCCTGGTAAGAGTTCCCATGAAGGAGCCCTAAAACCCTAAACCCTAAAACCTAAACCTCTAAACCCTAAACCCCTAAAACCCTAAACCCCTAAACCCTAAAACCCTAAAACCCTAAATCACTAACCCCTAAGCCCTGAACCATACAGCTCCCTTTAAGAACGAGCCCTACTTGGAGGTTCATGGGTAGTTATAAAGGTTCCTTTAAGGGCCCCTTCAAAGGGATCTTTAGGGATTCTATAAGGGTATAGGGTTTAGGGCCTACTTGGAGGTTCAAGGGTAGTTATCAGTGGGGTTATGAGTAGGGTAACTATACTTTTAGGCCATACTAGGGGACTTGTAACTCCACTTATAACTACCCTAAACCCTAAACTAAACCCCGAAACCCTAAACCCGATAAAACCATTAGGGGAACCCCATAACCCCACTTATAATCACTCATGAACCTCCAAGTAGGCCCTAAACACTATACCTTTATAGACTCCCTATAGATCCCTTTAAAGGGGCCCTTAAAGGAGCCGCAACAGGTCGGCGAGGAACCCGATCTCTGCGGGGACCTCGCAGACGTCGGAATGCGCCGCAGCGAGGGACTCAAGGCCTGGACTGGCAGGGGTTCTTTTAGGGAACCTTTTTACATGGTTCCTTAAAGGGTTCCTAGAAGGGCTCCTTCAAGGGTTCCCATAAAGGAACCCCATAGATCCCTGAAAAGAACCCTTTAAAGGAACCCTAGGGATCCCTTAAAGGAACCCCTTGAAAGGAACCTTAGAGATCCCTTAAAGGAACCCTTTAAAGGAACCTTAGAGATCCCTCAAAGGAACCCTTTGAAAGGAACCGCCCCTTAAGGGCTGCTTGAAGTTCCTACAACATTTCCTACAGAGTTTCTTGTAAGGGTGTCACAAAGGGCTCCTTTAGGAGTTTAGGGATTTAGGGATTTCGGGTTTAGGGATTTAGGGTTTATAAGGTTTGGGGAGTTCGATAGTGGTTCCGATAAGGGTCTCTTACAAGGGTTCTACGGGATCCACACTGGCATAATCTTGGACCAAGGGTTTAGAGATTCGGGGTTTGGGTCTGGGTGATTTGGGATTTAAGATTTCCGGTGATTTCGGAATTCGGGGTTGAGGTGTTTTGGATCTAGGTTGCGGGTTTGGGGGCTTGGGACAGTCCAGGTTTTCAGAATTTGGGTCGTCGCGCCTGGGAAATGATTGGACTTGAGCTTGGGTTTAGGGGTTGGGTGTTGATCTTTTATGCCACTTTCTTGCATTGTCACGGTTCTGACCAGAAGCACTGGCAGTTACAACGTATGCTACTGCGAACGATGCTGATTCTTCGCTGCGGGCTTTCTCAGGTCAGGCGGGAGTGCAGTAGGGGTTTGCGACACCGTACCGTACCACCCAAGATACCCCCTTCGCATGAACCCCTTTTTGAAACCAGGACAATCACAAGAAGACACAGAATTACCAAAAAAAACCTATACATTGGTTGGTAAGCACTTCGGACCGGTGTAGGGTCTAGGATTTAGGGTCTAGAAGTCACTTTTTGGTTTTGCCACCGGTTTTGGTTCTGCAGCAGCCAAGCGTTAAGCGTGTTGGGTTTTTATATGCTGGTACCGTTCTGCCACTTTAGCCCTTGCTTCTTGAGGTATTGAAGGTAAGCATAGTGGCCTGAACCCTATGCTCCAGACCGGAGTCGAAATTCGACGTAAGTCCCAGGTCGTAAACCGCAAGCCCTAGACCCAGAAAGCCGTAACCCCAAACCACACTTAGAGGATCATGGGACTTAGTAAGTAGGCTATAAATGGGACACAAAAGGACTACCTTCCAGAGTTCTGAAGCTCTTGGACGAGCAGCACTCCTAGACGAGAACAGGCTTGTCTTTGAAGTTCAGCTGGCACAACGGGACTGCGTCATTTAACGGAAACCAGAGGTGGGCACCGCCGAGTGGTTCCACAACAAAGTTCCACCTGGACATGCACTGCTGCGAGTTTGTGCTTTGCTGTGGCGGCTAAGCCCAGAAACATGCTTTGCTCGGGCCTGTGAGAGTCGGCCCGTGTCGGCACGTCGGAGAGCGCAGGTGGTGGCACCCACCCGGTTGCGTGTAATGTAGGGGCCTTAACAACTAGAATAGGGTTCCCTTTAAAGGGGTCCTTAAAGGGGTTCTACAAGGGAGCCATAACAAAAGGGTTCTATAGGTTTGGTGTTTAATGGAGGGGCCTTAGTAATCACCTATACTATTTTAGGGGCTCCTTATTGTAGTTATAGTACAATGCACCCAAGACCCTATTCTCAGTACTAAGGCCCTTATAGTACGATGCACGGCGGGTGTGCGTGGGATGTGTGCGTGGGTGCACGTACTGGGTGCTGTGAATCAGCCCATATGTTTGAGGGATCTATACAGGTAGTATTCGGGTTTCGGGCTCCTTTACGGGTGTAAAAAACGTTTCTTTAAAATATTATGGTTTCTGTAAGGATTCATTGAAGGATTGCTTTTAAAGGTCTCCTTTAAGGGATGCTTTATTTATGGGGTCTGCGAGGGTACGGTACTACTGGGCTTAGGTTCCACAGCCACTGAGTCTTGGGAGCATCTTTTGGGCCTTCGTGTGTGAGGTTTAGGACTGTGGGTTTGGGATTTGGGGTTTAGGGAGAGGGACGTTCGGGGTGCTAGGCGTTAGGATTAGGGTACCGGGTTTTAAGGGTATCAGATTTAAAGGTTTGGGATTGGGTTGTACTTGGAGGGTCGGGGGACTTAGTAACTGGTTATTTTAGGGACTTATAAGTACCATAACCCCAATTAGGGTCCCTTTTAGGGTACTTATAAGTCTACTTACTACCTACTTACTAAGTNGTAACTGGTTATTTTAGGGACTTATAAGTACCATAACCCCAATTAGGGTCCCTTTTAGGGTACTTATAAGTCTACTTACTACCTACTTACTAAGTCCCCCGACCCTCCAAGTAGGATTTCAATCCTCTGGGTGTACGAGGATTCGGATTTGTGCGACTGATGTGTGATCTTCGTGCCTTAGCTAAAGCTGGGTCATATTCCCAGGAAGAGCAGATCTACCAAACCCTTTCAAGGGGTCTATAAGGGTTACTATAAGGGATCTATAAAGGTACTGTAAATTTAGGGGCTTTAATAATTAGAACAGGGTTTTGGCGTGTAGGGCTTAGGGTTGACATGGAGCCTCGAAGGCTTATGTGAACGAGCTGGAGAAGGTTGTGGAGAACTTCTCCACGGATAAGGCCTAACCTCAGAAACCCCACCCAATCCGGGAACAAAGTGGGCAATACTCAGGAAGATCTGGAGGGGGAGGGTCGTAAGCTGTGGTATATGAACGGGAACAATCAGTTGCAATTCCGTACATACCGTTTAAAGTTCTGACAAACCCTACTTCCTAAGTCTCCCAGAAAGCACTGGCCATCCTAAACCGTAAACACGTAATCACAGGGGCTTCGAGAGTTTCGGCTTGATCCGACTCTGTGACGGGGGGTGCAGGCAAGGCTTATATGCCCTTAACCCAAAAACCCTTATCCCAACCGTGATAAACCCTAAACTCCAAAACGTTCCTTTTTGCAATCACTGTACCTTCTCCGAGCCGTGCAGCAGTCGAAGCAGGGCTTAAGCTGCGCAGGGTTTAGGCATAAGAGTTTGGAGTTTCAGGCTCGGGTTTCGGGCTTAGGGTTTCGAGAAGTTTAAGGTTTAGGGTTTAGGGTTTAGAGTTTAGGGTTTAGGGTTTAGGGTTTACACACCAAGTAGGCGCTTGCAGGTCTAAGGTTGCAGCTTGGAAGTTTCAGGTTCAGGGTTTTTGAGTGCGCTAGCGGTGCGGGCATGGGGGGTTGAGGGATGTTTGGCTGGTAGCCTGAACAACAGATTTGGCACAAGCTAAACCCTATACCCTGAACCCTATACCCTAAACCCTATACCCTAAACCCTATACCCTAAACCCTATACCCTAAACCCTAAACCCTATACCCTAAACCCTATACCCTAAACCCTAAACCCTGTACCCTAACCTCTGATCCCGAAAACCCCGAGCCGGAAGCTTCTGGAGTTTAGTTGGCTCAGGGTTCCGATTGCAATAGTACCTCAACTTGGGTTGAAGCTTCGTGGGTTTAGGGTTTAGGGGTTGGGGTTTAGGGTTTAGGGGTTTAGGGTTTAGGGTTTAGGGCGGTTTCAAGCTTAGGATCTTGCGGGAGTAAAGCTTTGCTTCGGCGGATTCTCAGCCGTGGGTTTGGAGTTTGCAGCTTTAAAGTAGGAACGTGATTAAGAAACCCTGGTCCTGTCACCCCAAACTAGTAGGATTCATATAAAGAACTGCAACAAGAACCCCGGGTTTCTTAATCAGGTTCGGTTCCTATATCCTACATCCCAAGATCTTTGGGGCCTGGAGCTTTGTTCGGGGCGGCCGTCGTCGCTGTTCAGATTAGTTCGCAAACACAAGTATTGCTGACCCGGGCTGAAACCCGAGACGCCAAAGCGTAGAGGGTTTAGGGTTTAGGGACAAACCCAGAGCCTCCAAAACCCCTTAATTAAGGAATATACCTTAAATCATATAAGGGTCCTATTTATAATTTAAGGTATATTCCTTAATTAAGGGGTTTTGGAGGCTCTGGGAACCTGTACACGGAGGTCTATACCTTCTGCATCTGGGGCGTGTCCCAGTTCTTGGATTGCATCCGCTGGGAAGCACGGGGCATCATTCCAGGCCTGGCATTTCCTATCGCATCAGTCAGTAGTGCGTTCTGGTTATATTATCACCATTGTGATTGTGGCAATGACTGTCTGAGCGTGTACAAAATTCTTCTCGTTACCATTGCCAGCAGCTTCGTAGCAGCAGCGGCAGGTGGGGATGGTGTATCATGGTTCAAAGGGGTCTGGGGTTTAGGGAGGATACGACGGGAAGGTCCATAGCAAAACAGCCTCATACCCAGAAGCTCACACACACAACCGGCGACTCGGTAGCCCAGAGGCCGCTGTAAGCATCAAACACAAAACGCCTTTATGGGAGTTTCCGAAAATTAGGTACGATTTAGGCTACTATATTAGGGTCCCCTATTTTCGGAAACCCCCATATGGGTACTTGTTGACAAGGGTATGTAATAAATATTGTGCATTCCTTGCTAGTTACACTTGACGAAGTTCAGGCTGGAACCCGCAAACCCTTGGCACTGGGATCACTGGGAGTCTGCAGTTAGTGCAGGTGTTCGGGCCCCCGACTCCTAATCCCTGGATGAACGCCGCAGGCATGACCTTTGGTTTCTCCCGCTTTGGGCTGCGGCTCGGTGCAGTGGCTTTCGGGGTTTTAGGGTTTGGGGTTGATGTTTGAGGCCTAAACCGTTTGTTGAAGGATGGATTGCCTGCGCAGGTTCAAAGTTGGACAGGTTCTCTCCGGTCCGCTTCCGGAGGCTTTTGAGGTCTGCACCTGAAGCACAAATAAAGTGCAAGCGTTTGCCGCTGTGGTTGGTGTTGTTGCTGCTTTTGGTGTTGCTGTTGTTGCTTGTTGCTGTCCTTCGGCGCTGTTTGTTGATTCTGGTGGTGCTGGTGGTATTGGTGGTACTGGTGGTACTGGTGGTACTGCCGGTGGCCGGCGGCGGCGGCGGTGGCGGTGTGTTCTCGAATTGGTCGACTACATCAGTGTGGCTGTCATTTTTGGCACATGTATACTCATGCTTTCTTTCCAGTGGTGCCGGTTTTGGCGAGTGTCCAAATTGGATTGGTTGCTTTTTGGCGAGGCCCTCGGGGCGATCAGACGAAGCTGAAGTGGAGCCATAGCCAAGGGGAGTTCGTTTAAGACAAAGAGTCGACCTTGGGACTCGAACAGTATGAACTCAGAAAACAGAGATTGTCCTTCAGTTAGGGTTTAGGGTTTAGGGTTTCAGAGTTTAGGGTTTACGGTTTCAGGGTTTAGGGTTTAGGGTTTCCCAAACAAAGACCAAAGCCTTTGCCCCGAGGGCGGGTTTGAGAACCTCATCCGCTAAGCATTTTACCTGACAACGTGCAAAACCGTTTGCCCTAAACCCTTACTTGGAGGGTCGGGGGACTTAGTAAGTGGGTAGTAAGTAGACTTATAAGCACCCCAAAAGGGACCCTAATTGGGGTTATGGTACTTATAAGTCCCTAAAATAACAAGTTACTAAGTCCCCCGACCCTCCAAGCAGAAGTAAAGCGCGCGCCCGGATTCCTCAGCGAAGCCATACACAAATCCTGAATCCCAACGAAACTTAGTACAAGAGTAGGTAACCTTTAACCTTTATGGGGCACGATAATCCCTCTATTATCCTCGAAGATAATGTTTGGTTCCCCTATCATACTGGAAAACTATAGAAGGCGCCCCTGAGCAATAAACCGTAAACCCGGCATCCTGAGGAAAGAGAGACTCTTTTTCCGCCATGAAGAAGGTGCTTTAACAAGTAAGATAAGATATATAATATACAAGATATACTGCTGATGATATAAATCCTGCACTACCCATAAGAAGGAAGATACCATAATTTTCATAGTTTAGGGGGGCCCTTAAGGTAATGCAAGATTTGTATCATCAAGAGCAGTATATTGAAAACCCTAAGGAAAGCGCCCCTGACCATTGCGATCTATGAGATGCCTGGAGAGCATCCCGACCCCAGGCCTAGGTTAGGGTTTAGGGTTCAGGGTTTAGGGTTTTTAGGGTTTTGGGTTCTATAGGGGTTCCTTTAAAGGGGATTACAAGGGTTCCTTTAAAGGGCTCTATAAGGGTGCTATAAGGGTTTAGGGGTTTAGGGTGTAGGGTTTTGGGGTTTTGGGTTCATGGGCTTGGGGGTTTAGGGGCTGCAACCGAGTGTTTGATTGAGGTTGGGGTGTTGAGGTTTAGAGTGATTTGGTTTAGGGTTTAGCGTTGTGGGTTTTGGATTTGGGTTTATGGATCTAGGTTGGGGCTTCACGGGTTGCCTTACGGTTCCATCTAGAGGAGGGAGCACTGTGAACGTGTTCCCTTTTACGGGCATCCGAGCTGAAGGGCGAGCTTACCTCCTGGCCATTTTGGGAGGGCTTCTTGTCCAAATTAGGGTCTCTGCTTGGGCCCCCGGAGCAGTATGTCAGTCGGAAAGTACCATATATGCGTTTGGGTTTAGGTGGGGAGGCGGGTGTTCGGGCTTTGGGGTTCGAGATTAAAGTGCATGGGTTTGGGGCTGGTGTTCCGACCGGGCATTGGCTTCGGGCTCGATGTGGTTGAAAGTTGTGGACGGAAACGGGAGGTTTGGTGTGTGTTGGATCTCGAGCTCAAACCCCGTATACCCTAAACCCTAAGCCCTAAACTCTAAACAGGCCTGCCTAAACTGAGGCTCTCTGGATGCTCTGCAGACGGAAAAAGGCCCTTAAAAACAAAAAAAACTCTAAACCGAGCATTTCACTTAGCCTGCAGCAGCCACTCCTCCGAGTGGCATCCGAAGAAGGGACACAATGGTAGCTTAACGGATCACGGCTTTACGGCTCCTGGGTTTGCTGCTTTTGGGTCCAGGCTTCGGGGGTCCCTCCATTAACTGGGCTTTGGAGTACCATACTTTAATACTTTTTCCTTAAAGGGAACCATTATGAAAAAAAAAAGTTTGTACTTTTTCTCTCTGGTTACTTAAAAGCCCAGTTAAGTATATTTAAACCCACGCCGAGAATCCACATAAACCCTAAAACCCAAAAGGGCCCTTTACACTAAACCCCGAAACCCACACCGTATTGGGGTCCCCTGAGATTCGACTATGCCTTAATGAAGGAATATACCTTAAATCATAGTAGTACCCCTAATATGATTTAAGGCACTATTCCTTAAGGGGCCCCTCGGAGTCTCTGGGCCCCCCTGTTTTTCGAGAATCTTGCACTGAAACCCTATTCTAATTATTAAGGCCCCCTATACTATAGTACCCTTATAGATCCCTTTATAGTAGCCCCTATAGACCCCAATTTTAACAGGGTCCCCTAATCTATTTCGAATCTCCTATTCTAATTGTTAAGGCCCCCTATACTATAGTACCCTTATAGAATCCACTATTAAAAAGGGTCCCCTGATCTATTTCGAATCTTGCACTGAAACCCCCAAGCCTGGGATGTGCAGGCACCTGAGGTCGCGCAAGAGGCCCCCTCCGATGATGGGAAAGCTGGGCATGGGGTTTGATGAGGGATTTTTTCAAGGGCTTCGTAAGTGTTTCATGAGAGTGAGGATGTGGGGTTCTAGGTTTAGGTGTTTAGCGGCATGGGCTTAGGTTCAAGGTTCAGGTCGTTAGGTTTTCAGGTTTTGAAGTCTGGGTCGGGGTGGGTTCGCGGGGTTTGCGCCTACAAAGCCATTGTTTCGCAATCCTGATACTTGATTTCCTTACGTATCTCCCGCCTGGTATAGGGATGAAGGCCCTGAGGATGCTGTGACCGATTTGGGGGCAAAAGGATGTGGGCCTTACACCACCATGATTGCGAAGTGATTCTGCAAAACCTGATTTGGGCTGTCGCTTGCCTTTTGAAAGGGAGTATCCCTACCCAAATGCTGGCATGTGGTATCGGTGGAAGTTTAGGGTTTTGGGTTTCGTAACTTAGTACGGTGATTTTTTTTCTCCATGTGGCGGCCGGGCCACACGGCAGCGGCTCAGAGGTAGTATGACGTATCTGTTTTATATTCTCCGTATATGTAATTCCGTATATCTATTCCGCAAACACTCACAATCATGTTGTGCGAATTGGGGCAGGGCAGGGCAGGGCAGCCCCGGCACCCAAAATTGAATCTTACGAAAAAGACCGCCCAGGCAGGACTCAGGCAGGGCAGGTCAGGGCGTCCAAATCTGAATCTTGCGAATTGGACGCTGATTCGCTCCAAGGCCCAGGCAGGACCCAGGGGCAGGGCAGGGCAGGCAGGGGCCAAGGGCAGGGGAGGGGAGGTCAGGGCCGGGCAGGGCTGGGGCTGGGGCTGTTGACTGGAGCCTGGCATGGACCAGCTGGCGAGTTGGGCCTGGCTGGAGTTGTCATTTGCCCGGGGCGAAGGCTGGCAGGCGAGGCTTTCGGAGGTCGGTGTGGCACCACTTCCGTGGCGCTTCGCTCCACACACATCCTCCGCATGTTTTAAACAATGGCCGGGCCGACCGCGCCATTCGCAGAGGTAGTATGAGGTATCTGTTTAATCTATTTTTATGTCCGCATATTTAAAAAGCGTCGCCGTAATTTAGGTAGGGTTCAGGGTCGGAGTTTAAGGATTTGGCCAGGATCCAGATATATCCCCTACATTAGAAGGGCTGAGGAGCAGCACGAGTCACCGGGTTTAGGGCTTAGGGTCTAGGATGCGGTGGAAGCCTCTCAGCTTATTATAGGGGCCTTAATAATTACTACCTGTACTGTTTTGGGCGTTCTTTATCATACTTATAGTATCATATACCCCAAAACCTTATTCTTTTTTATCAAGGCCCCTACAATATTCCGATCGCTACTGGGTGTTGATAAGTACCCAAATGCGCAGAGAGATCGCAAGGCCCGTCGGATGGGCCGGTGCTGCGGGTCTGGAGCAACATGCTTGAAACTCTAAACCCTGAAACCCTAAACTCTAAACCCCTAAGCCCAAAACCCCTAAACCCTAAGCCCCTAAACCCTAAACCCCCAAACCCTAACCCTCACACCTGAACACAGAGACACCCAAACGAGAAATTGAGGTAGAGGGGTCACTTGTGACTTCTATTTTGTCTCACTTGTGACTTCTATTTTGTCCCGCTTGTGACTTCTCACTTTCTGACCTTGAATAATCCTGCATTTCCGTGGGTTTTGGGCTCCCTCCCCTCCCTCCCTCCACATCCTGATACCAAACAAGCCGAAACAGGCGGGCGAGCCGCTTTGGTCAGATGGATGTTGAACCAGAATCGCCAATGAGGGGTCGTGTTTAAGATAGATGATGAAGTAGCATCGCCAAATGCCAAATGAGGTGGCGTGTTTAAGAATATGGGGAACCGGAATCGCCAAATGAGGGGACGTGTTTAAGATATACGATAGGGGCCGGAATCGCCAAATGAGGGGGCGTGTTTAAACTAGATGATGAAGTAGCATCGCCAAATGAGGGGACGTGTTAAAGAATCGCCAAAGGAGGGGGCGCGTTTAAGAATATGGGGAACCGGAATCGCTAAACGAGGGGGCTTGTTCAAGATAGATGTTGAACCGGAGTCGCCAAATGAGGGGGCGTGTTTAAGATGTACGATAGGCCGCAATCGCCAAATGAGGGGGCGTGTTTAAGACATATGTTGAACCGGAATCGCCAAATGAGGGGGCCTGTTTTAAGATATATGTTGAACCGGAATCGCCCAACAAGGGGGCGTGTTGCATCGCCCAATGACGGGGCGTGTTTAAGATACATCTTGAACCGTCTTCGCCAAATGAGGGGCGTGTTTAAGATATATGTTGAACCGGAATCGCCGGTCGCCAGTGAAGGGCCGGTTTTCTATCTTGAACCGACGTCGCCGAATGAGGGGTTGCAAATTCTTCTGTCAGCGAAGTCACAAGGCGGAGAAGTCACAAGTGATTCGAAACACTTTTGCCGAGACGTGCTGCAAATTCCTGTGTCAGAGAAGTCACAAGTGAGCCAAAATAGAAGTCACAAGTGGGCCGCCTCTCGGGCAAGGCTTGAGAAGCCACAAGTGAGACAAAACAGAAGTCACAAGTGAGCGGCCAACCGAAATAGAGGGGTCACAATAATGAGATATAAGTAGAACTTTTTCTTTAGGGCTCCTTATTGTAAATCTACTACACTACCCTCCAAACCTCTATTCTAAATATCAAGGCCCCTGAGGAGCATTACTGTCAATGGCCCCCACCCGTGTAAGGCCCCATCCCTACACCCTAGACCCGACAAGCTGCTTCGGACCAAGAACAGGTATTACCTGAATGTCGCCATGTGGAGTGCCTTGCATCCCCCAGAGGGCGACAAGCTGAAGGAGCTCATAGGCGCGTGGGTTTAGGCTTAAAAACTTAGGGTTTGGGGTTTAAGAGGTGTAGGCTGAGGAATATCGGCAGAAGCCGTGAACATGAAATCCAAGTGTGCCCTACACCCTAAGCTCCAGTGGCCTAAATAAAATACAGTTGAACCCTAATGCACCCTTAGGCCCCTAAACACTTTAGAACCCTCAGCACGTTTCAACCCGACACCGAATATAGGGGCCTTAATCATTACCTGCACTCTTATGATAGTTGTAGTATAATATACCCCAAAACCCTACTCTAACCCCTATACTGCATTACCCTCCCTTATAGTGGACCCTATAAACCCTTTAAAAAGGAACTCTACTCTAATTATGAAGGCCCCTACAGTACTTGTCCTCCAAACCTTGAGCCCCAATCCGTTTTGATTCCGAAGCCGATGCGTTTTTCGGGAGTTTAGGGTTCAGGGCTTGCTTCAGTTAAGGGTGTTAGGGCTTTTGAGTTTAGAGTTTGGGGTTGAGGGTGTCAGGGCTTTTGGGGTCTAGGGTCTAGGGTGTTAGGGCTTTTGGGTTTATGGGTTTAGGGGTTTAGGGTCCAGGGCTTTTGGGTTTAGGGTCTAGGGTTTTAGGGTTTAGGGTGTTAGGGATTTTGGGTTTAGGGGTTCAGGGTTTATGGTGTTAGGGCTTTTGGCTTTCAGAAAGGGACGCTGTCTGGGCCCAGTTTTCCAGGATGCTCTCACTAAAGCTTGAATGGTAAGCTGCGAAGCATTCCTCGAACAGTTGGGTCGTTGGGTGTGGGGCTTGTCTGTACAGTCTGTAAGCTTGTGAGTTGCGGGGCTGTAGGTAGTGGTAACTCCAAGTTGCTGTGTTTCGGAACCTTGATGCAGTTCATCATACATGGACCCTGAAAACGAGGACAGAGTAGAGTCGATGAACAGCATAGCAGATTTTACGGGTCAGTGTAGGGTTTAGGGGTTAACATATTTTGGAGCTTATTACTCAGCGCCTTTGCCCGAGGGCGTCGGTCGTGGAACACTACGCCTGGATGTTCATGCCCACAGCCTGATCTGGTTTACAGTCCAATGTTCAGGTTACGGGGGTTGAATATGATACCCCCTGTATACCCTGTACATACCCTATAGAATACCCTGTGAAATACCTTGTAGGATACGCTTTAGAATACCCTGTAGAATCAGGCTTCTCAGGTCCCAGGGTTTCCTAGGCCGCCACATTGCGACCCGAGACTTTGAGCCGCAAGACGCTCAACCCCAAAAAACCACACTCCTGCATGGAAACCCTGAGGCCCCTAAAAGAGGCCCAACGCCCTGAAACCCCAATATAGGGGCCTAAATAGTTGCCAATACTATTTTGGGGGTTCCTTATTCTGATTATAGTATAAAACCCTATTCCAAATATTAAGGCCCCTATATTACCCTAAACCCGAAACCCGAAGCTACCGGCGCAGGTCTGCCCCAGTCGCAGGTGGAAGAGACAGAGTCCAAGCAGAGCAATGCGCTGGCGATGTGGAACCTGTCTTGCTGCGCCGGGCCGAGTGAGTGTTTGGATCTGGCTTTTGGGGTTTAGAGATAGGGTTTGGGGTTTAGGGCGTTTAGGGGTTAGGGTTTAGAGTTCAGGGTGAAGGGCTTAGCGGGTTTAGGATGTGTTGACATGTTTCTTCCGCAGAGATCTGACGAGGACATGCTTCAGCCTTTCGGGTGTTTCCAAATTTAGGGGTCTGTTCGTTATGATTCCAAATTCGGGGTTTCTAGGCCGAAGGAATTACAAGACCCTCGGTTTCGGATTTAGGGTGTAGGTTGTGAGCTTGGTATGGGCCCTTGTTCCACAGTGCTATCCCAAACCCTAAACCCCTAAACCTCTAAACCCTAAACCCTAAACCCTCCCGCCTTTGCATGCAGTCCATCAACCTGTGGTGTCTTAGAGCGCGCGCTTGCGCGATGTAGGCTGAAAGCGCCTTGGGGGTTTTGGGGGTGTTGCTTGGAGGTTCATGGGTTGCTATAAGTGGGGTTATAACTCCCTTAATGTGGGTTGTACTTCTGGTTACCCTACTTATATAACCCCACCTATACCTATACCTACCCAGGAACCCCCAAGTGGGGTTCAGGATTCGAGGCTTGGGGCCGGGATGAAGAACTGTAGGATGCTGTCATCGACAAGCTTACCTTTGGTTACTAGGTAGGGCTTTGGGACATTTTACATTTTCCCTTTTTGGGCTTAAGAGGATCTTATTTACTAATATTTTTCGAAGGCTTTAAAAGCGCCACCTAGGTCAGTAGGGAATGGAGGAATGGGGTACAATTGTAACTACTATTACTACCATTCTTCCCTTCCCTACTAACCAAAGGTAGGCAAACGAGAAGTACGAACCCACACCGGCGCCCCCATGATTGCCATTTGGGCTCCCATCGTACCCCAAAAGCAATCTTTTCAAACTCCTAAAAAACCCTAAACCTTAGATCCTGAACCCTAAACCCTAAGCTAGAACCATACAAACTCGGGGTTCGGACCCCTGAGCCCAGCAGAAGCCTCGCAAATCAGATCCTAAGTCCTAAGAATTGAAGGCCGCACTAGATGCCAAAGGTGCAATCCCAAACAAATCGCCCGAGCTTCAAGCCCAAACTACATCCTGGTCCTCAACCCAGACTTAGTTGTTGGAATTTCAGTCCAAGATAAGAAAAGCCATACAGCAATCCAGAAGTCAACCCCAACCGCGCTTCACCTGGCACCTGTCGACGAGGCTATGGCGGGCGCTTTCTCTGAGGGGTCGGGCATCGGCTTGTTTCGATGCGAGGTCCAGGAGTAGGGTTAGCTAATTAAGAAGCACCGACAGCAAAGTGAGGCAGTGATTTGATGTCGGGTAGTACTGGAACCGGATTATAGCCCCAAGCCCTAAACCCTAAACCCAAGCACCACGATTTCTAGGTCTAGCTTCCTGAGTAGTACCCTTTTGCACTTTGTACATTGGGTCTCCTGCTTAAAACAGGAGATTCGGAACCCTATATAAACCCTAAACCCCTTACCAGTAAGGGTTATTGGGAACCTAGAACTGTTCCCTGCCCCACCCCCGCCCAGCCCAACTGCCATAAGCCAAGCTCCTACATTAAGGCCCTGTGTCCCAAAAACATACTATTGACGCCCCGAATATTAGTGATACTATTCCTTATCGTTCCTCTATATATATATATATATATGTAATATATATATATATATATATATATATGCTCTCGGGTCCCGGGCTCCCACACCCC
>BGNK01000376.1:92802-115750 GCA_003297005.1 Symbiodinium sp. clade A Y106 | reverse complement strand
GTGTGGCAGCTCTGCATCTCATATATATATATATATATATATATCCCTAAACCCTAAACATATATATATATATATATACATGCATATCATAATGGACCACAGAGAACCCTACTCCAACTATGAAGGTCCCTATATCCTATTTTTAAAAAGTGAGGGTTCAGTGTAGAAGTGTGAATACCTGAAAATGCTATTCCCTACTCTTCCCTATGAAAATTGCACTCCAAGGCTCAATTCTAACTTTACGCTTTTTATGCTTCGTTGTAAATTAGGATGTCACTCCAAAGCTGTAATTCTAAGTTGGCCCCTGTATGAGGGGTTCATGCTTCACGGCTTGGTTCGGATCGAGGGTTGACGTTTTTCGGGTTTAGGGCTTAGGGTAATATAGGGGCCTTAATAATTAGAATAGGGTTCCTTTAGAAAGGGGTCCTTTAAATGGTTCTATAAGGGCCATTATTAGGGTGATATACTATAGGGGCCTCAATAATTAGAATAGGGTTGGGGGTATATTATTATTCGACTATAATTATAAGAAGGGGGCTTTCTTAAAATCGGACCTTATTGAGAGGGTATCTTCGACCATAACACGGGTCTGAGGACAAATTTACAGCTGAAAAGCTTCGCGATTAGGGTTTAGGGTATAGGGTTCAGGGTTTTGAGTCGGGGGGTGAAGGGTTTAGTTATTAAGGCCCCTATCTCCCTAAGTCCCTTATAGTACCCCTATAGTAGCCCTCAGTCACAGGAACCCTTTAAAGGGGCCCTTACATTACAGCTCTAAAGCTTCGTGAGTGACCCGATGTCATGGCCTCAGCCTCTTTCTGGCACTCGGCGTCCTTACCCAGTGCCATGAGCGGGCATGATTTTCCGATGGAGACTTGGCCGAATGCTACTTGGGGTTAGTATAAGGGCCTTAATAATCAGAACGGGGTTCCTTTAATGATTTACTATAAGGGGTCTATAAGGGATCTATAGCAGGGTCCTATATTAGGCTTGATTCGGTGTGCCTAGATGCCGTTTTAGGCATTCTGCAAAAGTTCAGAAGCCACCCTAGCTTCTATACCTTACATCACCCTAAAATCCGAAGTCACCCTGAAATCCGAAGTCACCCTAAAATCCGAAGTCAGCTTCCGTTTCATGAAGAGTTCTAGAAGGGTGGCGGGTGTCCTAAACCCTGAACCCACAAGCCACTGACCCAAGCTAGAGGATATAGCCCGTTCCTCGAATTATAGACGGCCTAAACCCCTAAACCCCTTAACCCTAAAAAACCTAAACCCCGCACCTAAGCCCTGTAGCTCAAGCTTCTCCCAGTTGCCTGGAAGGGCTGCCACAGCCACCTGGACGTTTTTGCAAAATTGGCCGCCTGGGCCTGAATAATTAGACAAGGGTTCCTTTTAAAGGAATCTTAAGAAGGTTTCTATATAAGATAATTAGACTAGGGTTCCTTTTAAAGGGGTCTTAAAAAGAGTTCTATATTATGGGAACTACAAGGGGTACAGAGTATGAGGGTTTAGTGCAGGGCCTTAAAAGTCAGACGAGGGTTCGGGGCTCGTCGAAAGTATCGTTACAATAAGGAGCCCTAAGGAAAAATAGGGGTTTAGGGTTTGGGGTTTGGGGTTTAGGGTTTAGGGTTTGGGGTTTAGGGTTTAGGGTTTAGGAGGCATCTACTTAAACTGATTCCCAATGAAACTTATCGCACAGTGCCATAAGTGCGACCGCCGGTTCCCTGAATCCGGGTTTGCGACCATACGCCCTGATGCCGAACCCGCAGTCCTAAACCCCAATCCCTGGACCCCTAGTTTAAGGGTGTAGGGGTTAGGGAGTTTAAGCCTGGTTTCTGTGATCTCCCATTCGCAGGCATCATGTTCGAAAATGTCCATTGTAGTTTCGTTCCTTCCTGCCGTGGCTCGAACGATGTCAACGGCAACGGGCACAAGGCTTGCGCCCAGAGGTTCCGGGCACCATAGGTTAGGCTTTCGATGTTGTGGAGAGTTTAGCGCCGTTTAGGGTTTCATAAGCTTTCGGTTCAGTGTTTAGGAGCAGGGTTTAGGGTGTAGGGTTTCGACATTTTAGACGTCAGGAGTTAGGTTGAAGCAGCCTTCGGCATCGAATTTTATCGACAAAGCCTTTTGATACGATCAAGAGAGTCAGGAGAACCCTGTGGGGCCATGGGAGAACTCGGAAAACGACGAAGATTTGCAGTATAGGGCATAGGGGCCTTAATTGTTTAGTGAAAAGGGGCTTTAGCGATATGATAGTATGTTTATGTAGTCAGGAACCCTAGGAAATATCAGTGGTAAATATTCAGGCCGCTTGATTATAGATGAACCCTAAACCCTTAACGATAGACCCTTATCCCCTAGAACTTATGCCCTATGCCTAACTCAAATGTCCTGGTTTTACCAATTTCCCGATAGAACCTCTGGGCGATCTCTCGCAAATGTGCGGCGAGCCGGGATCTCAAATTCATGACGGCGGAGCGGCCTTTGGATTAGGATCAGGTGGAGGGTAGGGCTTGAGGTATAGGGGTAGTTTGAGATGCGGATTCTGATAGTTTAGAGTTGAGGACTTTGGAGTTTTTTGGGTTTAGGGAAGTTTAGCTTTAGGGTTGCAGGGGTGGTGAAGATTACGGATGGATCCTGCGGCCTAGCCTGCGCTGTAGGGCATTGTAGGGTGCTAATGTTGCTGCTGCTGCAGCGACGAACAGTTCGCTTACCACTAGCACGCTAGGCGATGAATACTGTTCTACGGTAATGCCAAAAATGGTTGTCTGTAACGTGAATATTGCTGCAGCTGAGACGAGCATTAACACTACCACGGCTACTGCTACTTGTAGTGTTACTGCAACTACTGCTAGTTCTGCTGCTACTTCTGCTACTACGGCCACCACCACCACCACCACTTCCACTCGCACTGCCACTGCCACATCGTCATCACGACAACTAGAAAGCATTGACAGCGCATGCTGTCTGCATGATCCATGTGACCGTGAGCTGCAGCTGAGATCCCTTGGTGTCTGCTTGCATCGCCAGTTAGCCAGGCAAGGAAGCTGCGTAGTCGGATTGATAAGTCGGAGCAGGATAATGATTTCGCGAGCTTCTCGTGGATGTTGAGCACATCATCCGAGACAAAGGTAGAGTTGTTTCCCCACAACTCCTGCGAAATAGACTACAATTCCTCGAACCCAGGCCCATAGTTAGCCCAATCAAACTTTACCGGTTTAGGGCTTATTGTGGTCTCCCCCCCCCCAAACAACTCAGGCCACGCAATAATAATGGCAGGGGGGCCGCCTCTCTGATCTTTAGTTGTTTGAGGGGGCCGGGGTCGAAGTTGTTCGGGGGCCGGGGCTCTCAGTAGTAGTACACTTAGTAGTACAGTAGTACAGTCTTGCCTGTTTCTGTCTCTCCTCTTCCGGGGCGTCACTTTGTAGTAGGAGTGCTTATTTACCTAAACCTTAAAAATTTTAAACCGGGACGGGTTTTAGGACTATGGAGGGGTGGTTTATTATTACGTGCAGGCCGAGTTTAGCTCTATTGAGGGGACCTTTTATTATTGAGTTCCGGGCCGAGTTTAGCTCTATTGAGGGGACCTTTAATAATCACGAGCCCCATTAGTGTTGCGAAGCCACACGCAGCTATAAGTTTTCATGTGCACACGAGCTGCTAGCTTCCAAACCGCCGAATGCGAGCACTCTGCTGCTGGTGTCTTGACGCGGCAGTTTGCACGAATGTCCACATTTCGCACCACCACCGTCCGAGCCGGTCGATTCAATAATTTAGAGTTTGAGGTCTTAGGCTAGACGGTTTGTTTTGCAGGTTCAAGAACAAACTGTTGTTTACCCGACACAAGATTGAATGGCCTCTAAGGCCAATGGAGTTACCATGTATCTTTGGCTGACGACAGATCAGATCAGCTGCGAAGCTCGGATGACGGCATCGAAGAGACACAGGAACGTAAGCTCCAGACAACGTGAGGAAGCAGCTGTGTCAGGGTGTTGGGCAGAGGGTTTTGAAAATTCGCTATTCCTACGACCTCTGACCAAGGTTGTGTCCAGGATCCTTGTCCTAGAGTCCGCAAAGGTTTGATAGGACAAGAACGGTTGCCCATCGCCAGAAGAAGACTAGTAGTAATGTTTCAGGTTTTCAGGATGCAGCTGGTCTTATCCGTGGGTGATGTCTCAGGCTTTGCTGTTAACTGCATACAACAAGCAGAATATCGTACTTATATCAGCAGCCTGTCTGCAACCCTCATCGCATGACAGTTACCGCGAAAGTCTTCACAGTTGCAGGCAATCTGAATATCAGCAACAGCAGGGAGGCAATGTTTATCCCAGGTCGTAGTACCAGTAGCATATTGTAGACAGTGGCCAATATTCATATGACGACTATCAGTCAGACTCCCTCCTGTTACTTACCAATGGCACTACGACTCCTACGACGATGACAAAGGCGACGACGACAACGACCACGACGACGGCAACCACGAAAGCCAGAACAGCTTGTGCGTAAACTTGTAGTCATGGTGGCAGGGACAGCCCAAACAGTCGAGGATCATATCGAACACTGAAGGACCTACAGTGTGCAGGAGTCGGTGCCCCCGCCTCCACAATCACAAGCTCAAGAAAACTCGCGAAAAATAGCGGGCTACTCCCCTGGTTTCTGCAGGGTTTGGTGGTGTTTTGCTGCAACGCCTCTAACCCTAAACCCTAACCCCTGAAACCCTAAACCCCGAAACCCAAACCCAAGACGCCGAATCGAGGTTTGGCATTCTGACGCGGTCTGCCTCCGATTGGGAGCAGGCATTTTGACAACAGCTTCTGGTTGCGAATCCTAGTTGCAGGCTTCGGGTGTGGGGCCTTTAGGTTCAGGATCATGGGACTTAATAGCTCAAAAGGTTCCGTGAAGGTTTTACACGGGGATCTATAGGGTTTAGGATTTAAGGGTCATGGGACTTAGGACTTAGGAATCAGGAACTCGGGCTATGAATAGCGCAACTATGCACTTTATTAGGGCTCATGGGACATAGCAAGCAGGGTTTGGAATAATAGAAGAACTATGCTCTACTTTAAGGATCATGAGACTAAGTACCGAGGGTTGTAAGTGTGGTAGCTGTAACACTTGCTTACAACCACGAGTCCGAAACTATTCGCCTACTACTAAGTCCCATGATCCTCCACGCACCGGTAGCCTTACACTCTAAGCCGTTGTGCTTGGGGGCGCGTCATTCCCACGCACAAGTTTTTCAAAGCCCTTCCCTCCACATTGATTGCTACATTAGTTCCGGTTTCGGGCTCAGCCCTGGACTTTTTGACAAGTTAGGACAGTTAGGGTTTGGGGACTAGAGTTGTTCAGGTTTAAGTTTGCAGGTTTTATACGACACCCTACCTAGCATTTATGGGGTTTCTCAGGATATACAGTGTAGGGCTGACAGAGAGACGCACTTAGGTTGACCCTAAACCCGGAAACCCTGTAGATCTCTTAAAGGAGTTCCGTAAAGGTACCCTTATAGACCCCTTTAAAGGAACCCTAGGATTTATATCCTGAAACCCTAAAAACCCCATAATCTAAACCCGCTCGACTGTCTGGTCTCGGTGTAGGCTTGGGGTTTCGGGTTTCTTTTACCCTAAACCCTAAACCCTTTAGGGCTTCGGGTTCCTAAATCCCTAAACCCTAATCCCTAAACCCTAAACCAATTACTTGGAGGGTCGGGGGACTTAGTAACTGGTTATTTTACGGACTTAGAAGTACCATAACCCCAATTAGGGTCCCTTTTAGGGTGCTTTTAAGTCTACTTACTAAGTCCCCCGACCCTCCAAGTTGTCACTAAACCCTGAGCCGGCAGGTGTCCAGACAAGTGTCGGATAGGTGCAGCCCTCAGATTCGGACCATTTGGGAGTTCCCGAAAATTAGGGGTACCTCATTTGGGGTGCTTATAATAAGGATCCCACTATTAGGCTACTATATTAGGGTCCCCTATTTTTGGAAACTCCCATTTCGGACCTAAGCTGAAACTCTGAGATCTGGTCACGAGGGGTTAGGGGTCTGGGGTTTAGGGCTTTGGGGGTTAGGGTATAGGGGTTTCAGGGTTTTCGATGCAGGGGTTGAGTGGTTTCAGAGTCTAGGGATTTGGGGTTGTGAAAGGGCTTTGCTTGAGACTCGGCCGACTTACTAAGAGTTTCAGAAAATTAGTGAACCCTAAACAGCCGGATGCTTGACACACGCAGCCCCAACACGGAAACCCCCGATTTCTAGAAATCCCACCGCTGCTTAGTCGCAGCATGGAGTCTCACACTGCAGTCCTTTCAGTTTTAGCTTTTTCTTATCCGTATGAAATCTCACCGAGCAGGTGAACCAGCATTATGAGTAGTATATATGCAACTGCAACCATAATGCTTACTAGTGCGATGCTCATTACTACTGTTCTCGTCATTCTTACTACCAGAATCGCAAGCTGAGCAAGTAACCTTTAACCTTTGGGGCTACTAAATTCCAAAGGTTAATTTTGGTTTCCTCAGATACTGGAGAGGTACGGAAGGATTAGGCGAGGCGTATCAGTCATGAAGTGTTAGGCTGGCTGGCATGAGGAAGAGTGTTCCGCGTAACACTGGACCTGAAGCCCAAATCTTCTGGCAGTCACACAGTGGACGCAGTCATGGTCGTCCCAATGACAAGGATTCCTAGAAAAAAGGAGCTTTACTGGAACAATTGTCATTGCACTGCACCGTCTTTGGCGCCTAGAAACCTAAAAGCGTCGGCCTATCCTAAAGCTCCAGGAAGGCCCCAAGCACTCGCGCCGAATTCAGGGCCTAGGTTGGGCAAATTGGAAGGGAGCAGTCCGCAGTGTCACCCGACTCGGATATCTGATGCCGGCTCGATGGTTCGTTTTTTAGTGGAGGTCTATGCAGCTGAAGTTTTCGAGCGAGGCGTCCGGGAAGTAGTCGTGGCGCGCCTGCCGCGGCAGAGGCTCCCCGATGCTTTCGTCGAGTTTGCACGCCACAGGCCGTGGTGCCATGGCCACCAACGATCGGGTGCTACAGACCCTCAGCTGTTGACAAAGCTGCGTGGAGAGGTTACCACGCCTCCAGCGCCCATCGTGAAAGAGGTCGACTGAAGCCAGAGTCCCGAAACCTTGTCCCGAAGCCTTTGGCTGCCTGTTGAACTAAGGGTTTAGGGGTTAGGGGTTTAGGGTTTAGTCCAGTTGGAACCGGAGCCCGAGAAAGTTATTGCCCGCTTCATGGAAAAGCGGCTGCAGCAGTCAGCCTACCCAGAAGCTTTGCGACGCAGACAAGCCGGCAGCCGGCAACGAAAACTACGTTATCTGGCCTTAAGCCCTACTCCTAAACCCTACCTGTAGCCGAGAAGACTTATCTTTTTATGGTTTCCATATATAATTCCTTAAAACGGTGGGTCTTTTCGGCTACAGGTAAACCCTGTGACTGCAAAGCGGCAGGCGAGACCAGCAGCCACCACAAACAAGGGTGGTCGCTCTGCAGAGCAACGGTGTGCATTTGAAGGATTCGGCAAGGGCATTTTGGCAGCCAACTCCGGCGAATTCAAGAATGAATCGGGGCCACATGACCTCTTCATTCCGAACACAGGGAAGGAAGGCCACATTGGTTCCTTTCAAATTTAGTTTCACCTCCCAACTATTAAATAGACTATGATGTATTTGCCTGGCACAGTGGTTAGGTCTTTTCAATCCTAAGGTCTTGGGGTAGAGCTTTCTGGAACCTGGGCGTGAAAATCTTCAGCCAATTTGGGCTTGGGGGTGTGCGGGTCCAGGGTTAAAAGGGGTTAGGGCTCAATGAAGGTTGAGGGCTTATGTGGTCAGAGTTTTAGGGTTTGGAGTTTAGAGTTTTAGGGATCAGGGATTCAATCCTAAACCGCAAAGCCTCAAATCATGCTTCTTCCCTTGAAAATTTAAAAACCATAAACCTTGAGCCCAAAACTCAAGCGCAAGCGGCATAATCACCCACCGGAGCGCTTTGCGTGTCTAAACCGTACAAACCCTTTCAGGATTTTAAAACACGAACCCTGAACCCTGAAACTTACCTTTGGTTAGTAGGGAATGGAGGAATGGGGTACGATTATAACTACTATTACTACCATTCTTCCTGTAGATCCCTTATAATGAACCCTATAGACCCCTTTAAAGGAACCCTATTACTACCATTCTTCCATTCCCAAATAAACCAAAGGTAGGGAAAAGCCCGACTTATGAGCTCGAAGCCCTTCGTTTCTGAGGCCTCTGGCCGCTTCCTCTGAAAGCGAGCTTGAGGTTCGAAGCGAAGAGGACCCCTTGCATGGGGGTTTAGGGTTTAGGGCATAGGTTTGGGGTGTTGATATTCCGTCCGATCACCATCAGGGTTCATTGTACTTTAGTGGTCGGAAGCCCAACTTTTCAACATTTTGGGCTCTTACAACGTAGTCTTGATCTGAAAGTTTGAGCTTTTTGCTTCATGGGTATTTGGGAAGTAAGTAAAGGGATGCCAAAAATCTTCCACACAAGGTTTAACTCCAACAATCAATTCCTCAGCAACTCAAGCCCAGCGAGGGCGCTTCCATCACGTTCAGCGCAGCTGATAGTTACCTAGACCACTTGGGAGGGGGTCCTTATTATAATTATAGCAGAATATACCCCAAAAACCTATTCTAATTATTAAGGCCCCTCGATTAGGGGTTTAAGGTTTAGGGTTTAGGGGCTTGGGGGTTTTTGCACGAGGTTTGTCCATGCCGGGTCTGAAGAATGAAAATCCCCACAGCGAATCAGAAATCGCAAAGTGTGTTCCCTAGGCGTTTCAGCTTCAAAACCGGCCGAAATCCTGAATCGACAAACCGACGTCTTACCAGCCCGGTCCCTTACATAGTGAACGGGGGAAATTTAAGCTTTTTGGCCTTATATATTAGCTCTTTTTGGCCTTATATATTAGCTCTATCTTAGAAAGTTTGAACGTTTTTGTTGAAGAAGAGAGGTCCTGAGACCTCCCCACTCTCCAAGCATGAGAAACTATCTCTCAAACCCAAGAGGTCTGAGAAACTATCTCTCAAACCGAAGAGGTCTGGGAAACTATCTCTAAAACCCAAGAGGTCTGGGATGCTGAAGCTTCCTAGAGGCTCCAAAACCTGTTAATGAAGGAACATACCTTAAATTACATAGGAATCCAAACAAAATCCTCAACGAGAGGGTTTTGGAGTCTCTGGATTTTTTGTAGTTTCGGCTGTGTAGAGCTTCCGCGGCTTCGGCTTTAAAGGTGCAGGAGTTGCATCACTTGTAGGTCAGTCCTGTGACATGTTGGAGGCCGTAGCATCACATCCGCGACCTCAGTCAAGCCGCAGCTCTTCCTCGCAGGGGCCTTAGCCACTGCTCTCAAGGTTATTCGTTTAGGGCTTAGGGGTTTGGGGTTTAGGGTTTACGGGTTTCGGGATTAAAGTTTAAGGGTTTGTGGTTTAGGGGTTTGGGGTTTAGGGTTTAGGGACTCCTCTCCAGATTGGTTTCACCTCTCGCTACTTAGAAGTTGCTGTTGAGCTGGCGATGATGATGAGCACGCTTCCTGCTGCGAACAGCCGGTAGCAGGTGTCGTTGTCGTCTTCGTAGCAGCAGCAGGAGTCGAAGGGGGCGCGGTCGGAGGAGGCAGTGAGTAGCCAAACTAGTAGTCCAGTACTGTTTGGTGGTAGTAGTCGGCGTCGTCGTTGTCGTTATCCGTGAACCCTCACTTAAACCCTTAAACCGCAAACCCTAAACTCTAAACCCCGAACCATATAGTACCCTTATACACCCCTTATAGGAACCCTTATACTTCCTCTAAAGGAACCATTACAGCTCCTTTAAAGGAACCCCGACAGTTGCTTTTAGATACTTTACATGAGCCCTTCGAGATCCTTTACATAAAGGAACCCCTACGCCCTACTTGGAGGCCCTTTTGACTTAGTAAGTAGGGTTTAGGGTTTAGGGTTTTAGGGTTTTAGGGTTAGTAAGGTGGGTTATGGGGGATTATAATATGGTTTCTAGGGGATACTAAGTAGACTTACTAAGTCAAAAGGGCCTCCGAGTATAGTACCCTTAGGGATCCCTTCCAGGATCCCTTCTAGGTTCCCTTAAAGGAACCCTAAACTCTCGACCCTAAACCCTATGGCACCCTCTGGGCTCCTTTTAAAGGAGCCCTAGAGTCTAAACTCCAAACTCGAAAGTACCCTTATAGATCCCTTATACACTTATCGGTTCCTTTAAAGAAACCCTAAACTCTGAGCCCCAAACCCCTGTAGATCCCTTGTAGGAACCCGTATAGGCTGCTTTAGAAGAACGCCTGAATCCCCGACAACCCTAAGCCCTAAACCCTAAGCCCTAAACCCTAAGCCCTAAACCCTAAACCCTAAACCCTAAACCCTAAGCCCTAAACCCTAAGCCCTAAACCCTAAACCGTGGCTCAACGTCTGATCCTCAGGCCCTTCGCCCTCGAGGCCAGCGAGGCCAGGCGACAACTCCTTACCTTCTGGGGCTTAGGGCCTTTATGAGCCTTTGGGCTTTTGGGCTTAGGGTTTAGGGCTTTTTGGATATAAGTTTGTCGGTTTAGGGTTTAGGGCTGATAGGTTTAGTATTTTTACTTGTTAGGGTTTAGGGCTGACGGGATTAGAGGTTTGGAGTGTAGGGTTTCGGGCTTGTAGGTTCACAGGTTTTGTTCTGTATACGGGTTTAGAGGTTGAGAGGCTTTTAGGTTTAGAGTTTAGGATGAAGGGAAAAGGATTTAGTGTTAGGTAACGGTTTTGTGGATGAGTGGTTAAGGGTTTAGGGTGTAAGGTGTAGTGAAGCCGGACACGTCAAGTCCCTTGGGGCTAATGTCGCGGAAGGCCACCTTTCTATGATGTCCTATGTATCCCGTACAGATCGAGGACCGGGTCTCTGAAGTACAGCAACTCATGCAGCAGCTTGGCACTGCAACTGCGAAGTCAAGAGACCGTGCAGCTGTGCAGAAGTGCAACCCGGTCAACAGCGCGACCATGAAAAGGAGCGTCAAGATCCGTCTTGAGGTCTTCACACCAACGGGGACCCACGAGTCCGAGACATTCTCAGTTAGCATTGGCACTGAATCTTTGCCGATGCTTGCAATTTAAAACGTACCCATCATTGCTTTCAATTTAGGGAGAGTTGAAATGTCGGTCTCACTTTGGGGGCTTCAAGATTAGCATGTTAGGGGTTCGTATCATTGGTTTGGGGCTGTGTGTGTGTGGCTCTTAGTCTTGCAGAAGCTGAGGTCTAGCGCAAAGATTCGGGTTTGGAGTTGAGCAGATGGAGATATGAGGGCTTGGGGTTGGCAATGGAACTGCTTCGAAAAATGTTCCGTTGCGGCTCACACGCGTGGCGTCGCATCACAACCTGAATTTAAATGCAAGCGATAGTATTTGAGTCAGCGGCCAAACATGAAGCTATACCAGCGTGGCCGTGACGAAAACAAGACCTGGACTCCCGAAACCTGGCGCTCTGCAAGTATGTACGACAAAGTATATCAGAACCACTTGGCGATGGAGGCACACTTGCAAAGTGAGGGCGAGGACAAGGACTCCAGCGACCACGATGCTGGAGGAGCCTTGGCATCGAAAGGCCCGGAGCTGATCGACGTGGCTTCATCTGGTGAAGAAGAGATACATGCCTTGGAGGCTTACGAGGCGGATCAACATCGGGCCGGCCAGCCCATGAACATGGAGAAGGCCTCGAATGCATGGAAATGCATTCGAGGCCAGCAGAAAGCGGACAGAGACCTTTCTGTTGCTGTCAAGCTTGAGAAGAGTGGTGAAGCTTAGACTTGAAGCCCTATCTTACGAACCCAAAACGGAAAACTGCGTCCGAACACCCTTACACCTTAGATCCTCACCTTTCGATCAACATGAAGCATGTCATGGAAGCTTCTATCAGGGTTTCATCGACGTTTAGAAAGGACACATGAGCAAAGGGAAGCTCCAGAAGAATGAGCTGTAAGGCGATGGTTTAGGGTTTAGGGTGTACGGTTTGATTGGTTGTTTCTTTACTTTTGCTTTATTGGGCTGTGGCTTCTTGTATAGGGCTCTCCAACAAAGGCAACTTTGCTACCTAAGTGAGTAAAGCAAGCCAGATAAGAACCCTAAATAGTAGGATCCTGATTCTAACCCGAAACCCGAAACTTTGATCCCTAAACCCCTAGACCCTGAACCCCTAAACCCCTAGACCCCCAAACCCTAGCCTATACCCTCATTGTCATTACTCATAGAATCCCTATAGATCCCTTACAAGGGACCCTTAAAGGAGCCCGTATAACTAACTACCAGAATCCCTATAGATCCCCTAAAAGGGGCCCTTAAAGGAACCCTTATAACCACCCACGAAGCTCCAAGTAGAGAAGAAGCCGCCGCAGGAGGGCCCCGAGGCCGACGAATGGGCGACGCCGCGCTTGGCAGATCAGGAGTGGCGCTTGTTAGGGACCCAAAAAGCACATAAGCATAAGCATTTTATGGGGATATCCCTGCCTTTTTGGGCTTCCTTTTAAGGGGGTTTATACGGGATATCCCTATCCTTATTTTTGCTTATGTGCTTTTTTTGGGGCCCTGTCTAGGGTTTAGGGGATTAGGGGTTTAGGGTTTAGGGGATTGCGGGTTTAGGGTTTAGGGGTTTAGGGTTTAGGGTTGAGCTTGGCTTCGGTTTTGGGATTAGGCTTAGGGTTTAGGGATTAGGGGTTTAATGTAGGAACTTCATTAAGAAACCTTGGGCCTATAACCCCAAAATAGCAGGATTCATATAAGGATCCCTGATAAGAGTAGGCTTAGGGTTCAGGGGTTAGGGGTTTAGGGCTTAGGGTTGAGCTTGGCTTCGGTTTTGGGATTAGGCTTTAGGGCTCCTCTTTAAGACAAAGGTACCATAGGGTTTAGGGCCAGGGATTAGGGTTTAGGGGATCAAGGCCGGGTAAGGGACTGGGTTATAAGTAAGGTGCCTTTAATCACAACACATATTGGAGGAGGCCAGGGGTTTGTTTGTTTAGGGTTCTTTCAAAGGGACCTATAACGACTCCTGTAAGGGTACCTAGAGGAGGTACTATAGGGTTTGGGGTTTCGGGATTAGGAATTGCGATTCAGGGTTCCGACATTAGGGACTAGGGCGTGGGGTTTGAGGGACGAGGGTTTAGGGATTCGGGCTTCAGGTTTAAGTCTTGGTGTTTAGGGATTAGGGGTTCCAGGATTAGTGGTTTACTATGGTTTCAGAGGCTCATGATTAGGGTTCTAGGTTTGGGTTTGTGCTCTTAGGAGCTTTTGACAGTTTTAAGGCAGTTTGCGAGTTTGGGCGTTTTTTCTTGAGGGTTTTGGGGTGTTGGGTCATTTACTTCTGGCGAAAATCGGGTTGAATGTATTTAGTAGGTGTTGGGGTTCTTTAGCGGGGTTTAGGGTGGTAGCTTGGGTTTTCGGACTCTAACATTCCCCCAGGCCACAAACCTAAATCTACCGATACATGCAAAACAGAACCCGCTACTCCAGGGCCAACCCACCCAATCCTAGAAGCACGTCAAAGCCCCTAAGCCCTCTCAACCCTGCACCAAAAATCGCCGAAGCTCAGACAGAAACAAGCACAATTCTAGGCATAATACTTTGCCGACAAGAGTGTATCACTGTTTCAAAGCATGCTAGCAACATCCCGTTGCTCCAAGTAATCGAGATAAGTACAATCACGACGACATTGCCTCATTAGGTGCAGGGCAAACCAGACTGGGGTAGGTTTCAGGGCCCCTATCTACTTTCTAGTAATCCCTGTTAACGGGAATGTCACTTCGAAGTGCAGTACCTAGAATTTCGTGGTAATGTCATGCGTACCAATAGCTGTGCGACTGCCACTATTGCTATCTAAACCCCGAAGTCCTAAGCCCTAAGCCTAAACCCATTACCCATAACCATACCTGGACCCCAAATACCCTATTTTTCAAGGACTTATATATGGAAACCATAATAGGGAACCCCCAAACAGGAAGGTTTTATAGGGTCCAGGTAAAATCTACTTGGAGGTTCATGGGTAGTTATAAGTAGGGCTTTAAGTCCCCTAATATGGGTTATAACTATAGTTACCCTACTTAGAACCACACTTATAACTACCCATGAACCTCCAAGCAAGCCCTAAACCTTATACCCATATAGAACCCCTATAGATCCCTTTAAAGGGACCCTTAAAGGAACCCTAAGCTCGTTCATGCCAGCGTTGCCTTACAGTGGACCGACTCTCTGGGGTCCATGAGGGCGCTGACCCGGCGTTGAGGGGTTTAGGGGTTTAGGGGTTTAGGGTTTAGGGGTTCAGGGGTTTAGGGGTTTAGGGTTTAGGGGTGTTGTAGGGTTTAGGGGTTTAGGGTTTAGGCCCAAGCCTCCTCGCAACAAATCCGTAAGCCCCAAAGCTCTAAGCCCCATAGATCCTGTCCCCCTCCTCCAAAAAAACCAAGAACATATAATCAAAATATGAGTTGAAAGATAGAAACCTTAAGGGCGATGCATCATTATACTGTAGATATGACCCAACTGTTGCAGAGTGGGTGCAATCCTCCAGGTAAGCCCGTCTACCGCAACCATAATAGAATAGACTATAGTATACTATCTTATACTATATTATACTATACACTAGAATATACTATAATGTACTATCATACGCTATAGTATGGTATAGTATGATATTACGGTGATGTAGTATAGTAGAGTATACTATACTGCACTATAGTATAGTAGACTTTAGTATAGTATAGTATAGCATAGCATAGTATAGTAGAGTACAGTATAGTATAGCATTAATATGAGATGCTCTCTGCAAAAACAGGAGCATTTGGCGTCGAGACCCAGTTCAGGAGGTCCTGCTCCCAGCGGATTTAGGATGCGGGGTTAGAAGCGTAGGGTTTAAGGCTCCGTTGAGGGCTCCTTGAGGGTTTAGGATTTAGGTTTTGGGTTTTAGGGTTTAGGGTTTAGGGGTTCAGGTTTTGGGTTTTAGGGTTTAGGATGCTCCTTATGATTATACTTATAGTATAATGGGCCTCAAAACCCTATTCTAATTATTAAGGCCCCTACACAATTGGAGTTCTGGGTTCGGGGCTTGAGGTTCGGGAGTTGTGAGGCTTCGGATTTGGAACTTCAGACGATTGGTTTGGGGTTTCGGGGTTTAACTTGGGGGTTCACTCGGAGGTTCATGGGTAGTTAGGTTACAAGTAGGGTCAACTACAATTATAACCCATGTTAGGGGACTTATAACCCTATATCTCCACTTATAACTACCCCTGAACCTCCAAGTAGAGCTCTCTGAGAAGCTTAACATCCCCACAAAACACGAAGAAAGCCGTGTGGAAAGCTCGGTTAAACCACACAGAGCCCTCCCCGAAAGGCCTGCAAAGCCATTGAAAAACAACGAAAGCCTTTGGGAAACCCTATGGAGCCCTTGTTGGACTTCACTTTCCAGGTTTAGGGTTTAGGGCAGCCGGCCAAGGTTTGCTTTCACAACTCACGACAAGCCAGAGCTTCTGCAAAGAGGCCGCTGGGAACAAAATGGGCTTGGGGGGGGGGGGGTTAGATTCTGAGAGTTTAGGCTTTAGGGGCTTCTCGACATTTCGCAAAATGAGCTTCTGGAAGTTGGGGCTTAGAAGACCCAGCCGAATAGGTATCCTCAAACCTAAGCCCCAAACCTTAAAACCAATATTTAAAGCTGAAAGCCTGGACGTGGAGCGCCTTTGTTTAAGTTTGGGGTTTTGGGTCTTGGGTTTAGGTTAGGGTCCAGGGGCTCAGGGATTTGACGATTGAGTGTTCAGGGGTTGAGGGATGTTGGGGGATTTCGAGATGGAGGGTTGACGCTGTAGCATTAGGCTCTGGATCTTTGTGTTTGTGTTTGGTTGAATTGTCTGACCCCACATCAATGCGGCCTCCCTACGCCCTATACCGTCTTTTGCGTCTAAACCCAAACCACAAACCCTAAACCCATAATCCTACACCTCTACCTCCAAAACCTTCAGCAGCGCCTAATCCCCTAACCTTAACAAGCCGGGTTCAAGCTTAGAGCATCAGGGCATGAGGATTAAGTTAGTTGGGTATGCTGAACCTCTCCTGTCGAGTTCAGGCTAAGGTTAGGGGTTTAGGAAACGGTGCTATCTCTGCATGAAGCCATGAAAGCTGCACCCTGAAGGACAAAATCTGTGTACCCGAAAACATTAAAGTTGAATCCCTAAAAAAGCAAAGACCCAACAACGGCCCCGAAGCATGTAGTTGTCAAGCAGGAAGTTCGCAACAGCTTCTGATTCCGTCCTCAAGGTTATTCACTGATCTTGAAGCTGGTGGGCACTTCCATCTCCTCTTCACCCTAAACCCTAAACCCTAAACCGAAAGGAAGTCCCTCTCGTCCGCTGGGACTGACTTGGGACTTGCGGGGTGTTGCTTAAGAAGCACAGAACACATGGAGATACCGTGAAGCGATGCCCTGGCAGCGTCTATGCAAGACCATGCACCTCAGAACAAGCGAGGTCAGCATCTACGTAAAACGATGCATCTCCAGATGAAACGTTTGTGAAAACCTGGACTCTGTGGCATTGCCGCTGCACCCTCGCAGCATGCGAGATCTGAAGTTGTTGGGAGGGTTCTTAAGAGCAGGGGTACTCTATTTCGTACTACTGAGGGTCTCCACAGGGGTGCTTTCTTTTGTGAAACTTTCACATCCTGAAGCTAAGCCCAATATGCAGCTTGAGGCTTGAGGGCTTCTTTAAACGGGCTTCAGGGTTGAGGGCCCTAAGGCTTCAGCGTCGTGAGTTCCGAAGTGCTTCATGATTAAATGTGGTTTTAGTTCAGAGTTCCCGTGACTGCTGAACGCCGAAAGTTTAAGCCCTAAACACAGTGCCGAAAGCCTAAGGAAGCCCTAAACACATTGCCACCCGAAGGATCAACCCTCAATACTTGGAGGTTCATGGGTAGTTATAAGTGGTGATATAAGTCCCGAACTATGGGTTATGATTAGAGTTGCCCTACTTATGATCGCACTTATAACTGCTCATAAACCCTCCAAGCAGACCTTGAACAGGAAGCAAAACTGAGCAAACTAAAGCTTTAGGAGTTCGGTCCCAAGTGGCCCAACATAGGAGCTTTGTTGAATTGAACAGCCTTTGTTACCATACTAATATGCGTATACGTAGTAAGGACCCTACGAAATAGTATGACTAGTTATTCAGTAGGGAGTAGCATGGAGGAGATTTCAGGCTTGGGGTTGCGGGTTAAGGGCTCATTGTTCTTTAAGCCTTGCTAAGCTACATCGTTGGGTTTGAGCTCCTTACAAATCCAGCTGAACCATTTCAGGGCACGTCTCCTCCTAGAGCCAGTTGAGGATTTAGGGTTGGCATGAGGGCTTGAGGAGTGTATGTGTGGGCTTTCCGATGGGGACACTAACATCGGAAACCTCCAACCATCCCTTGAAGCCGCACTGAAAAACAGAGAGTCCTTTCAACAAGCTCTAGGGCCCAGCACCGAACCCGATCAAAAAAAGTGAACAAAAACAAAAGCCTCATTCCGCGAGGCACAAGACTTGTTGGAACAGCTCACGAGCGCCGCCCGACCACCGCCCGCTCAGGCACAGCGCGCGGAGGTTGAGGGAACCTAGTAAATCCGGTCAGCATAGTAATTGTAGATACATTGAGAGCATCTTTAGAAAAGCCGGGAAAACGCGGGTAATCTTGAAAAAAAACCTAACCCTTCTAAAGTGCCGAAAGATATGTGCAACTGAATCTTCAAGCAATGCACCTGGGCCTGCCTTGAACCACAACTGGGTGCAGGGCTTTGGGTTCAGACATTTCGGCTTTCGAGGACTTAGGAATTATGGCTTAGGTTTAGGGAAGTATGGCTTAGGTTTAGGGGTCCAGAGTTTCAGGAATAAGAAGCGTTCGGGTTTGCGTAGTTTGAGATTTGGAGGGGTCAGACCCTGAACCTCACCACCCGAAGGATCCTTCAACATCATCACTACATGGGTGGTTGTCAAAATTATGATCCCTTTTTGGGACCCTAAATATTAGGTGCCGTACTATATTAGGGACCCAAAAAGGGACCATAATTTTGACAACCACCCACATGAGTAAAAGCTTTTCGGAAGTACGACCCTTGAAGTCATGAAAAGTAAGCCTGCAGTTAAAATGGCCCCGCACCTGATAACTCTATGGAAAACACGAACAAGAAAAAGTTGAAAACACTGGCAATAGAACAGATCAAAGCCGGATCTCCATGTCCGACCCAGGGAAAGAAACAAAATCAAAACCAACATGGAACAAAATCTAAGCAAAGGAGAATGAAATCAAAGCCGCATGAGCATAGAATCAGCAAGAACAAGATGCAGACAGTTTGTTCGAGCTGTTTCGAACATTTTCCAAAACATTCCCCGTCTGTCTCAACAACTAGTTTCACTATGCTACCAAAGTCGTTCAGTAGATTTCCAGTTTTGTTTCCAGATGCTTCGGCGGCTGTGAAAATTTTTAGATTTCAGTTCTACTGGATTTGGAGAGACATCAGACACCGAACCCAATGGAAAAACTGAAAAGAAAATGAGAGTAACATGAGAACCGCGTGAGCATAGAATCAGCAAGAATAAGATTTACACCACTGGCTGTCCATTATTTTCCAAACTTGTTTCAATAATTTTCCCGTTGTTGTCCACATGCTTCGGTGGTTTTTTGCAAAGGTTGGATTTCAGATCTCCTGGACCCTGGAAAGACATCAGACACCGAACCCAGTCGAAAAACAAGAGAACATGTGAACAATGAAGCCCATTTTTGATGTGAGTTTTCCATTGCTCGTTTGATTGCCTGAGTAGCAGGATTCCACCTGCGATCTCGAAACCAATCCACCATTTGTTATTCCCCGTGCTTGGTAGTGTTGACAACACCGGGACATCATAAGATTACAGGTACCTCTCAGTTCCTGTTGCGAGTCATGGTTGCCCCAAGCCCTAATCGACAAGCATCGAGCTGTGAGCAGGTCGAAGACGTCGCGGCAGATATCCGACCCCCGTCTCCCGAGCCTCCGGCTGAGGCCTGCAAGGACGGTGTGGGGCCCGTTTTCGGGAATTTGTAAGGTTCGAAGGTTTAGGACTTCAGCGCTCTGGGAGTGCTTTGGGACCTATGGGCTTGCGGCCTAAGGCGGCTGTATCATCGGAGGAGCTGCTGTTTCCGTAGGCTTCAGATGTGAAGCTATGCATTGTGGGACCATCTAGGTTTCAAGGGCTCAGGCTTGAGGCGTTAAGGTTGACGTATGGAGCTGCGCATGGCCATCCAGAAGCGGATCAAGCCTGCACCTGGAAACTCTGAGACCCTTAACGAGCTCTGAACCATGAAACCCTAAACCCTAAACCATGAGCCCCAAGAATATGGGCTTGCACCCTAAGCCTACGGGAAGCTGCAGGGAGCCTTGAAACCCTAAACCCAACAGAACACCTTCAGCCCGAACTACAACCCCGCCAGCCAAGGCTTTAGCATTCAGACCCCAAGTGGCCCGATATAGGAGCCTTATTGATTGGACTGGCCGGTTTGGGGTTACATTATACTAAGCTTAGAATCAGAAACCCTTAGCAATAGTACTTCTAGTTATTCAACAGGCTTAGTATCGACGCGCGGTTTTGCACCAGGCTTTTTATTAGTGCCGGTATGTGTGGATTGCTCTTTGAGAATAATAGTTTCAACAATTTCAAAAACCTTCAACGATCTCTGTAACCTCCATGAATCCATACAGAGCCCTGTTAACACACTCTAGAGTCTTGCGCCTAACACCGAACCCGATCAAAAAGTGAAAAAACAAAAGCCTCATTCCGCGAGGCACAAGACTTGTCGGAGCAGCTCACGGCTGCCGCCGGATCACTGCCTGCTCAGGCACACCGTGTGGTGGATGAGGGGACGTAGTAACTAGGGTCAGCAGAGCAACTGTAGATACAGGTTGAGACTTGGGAGCTTACTCCTGTTTGCCAATGAAACTTCAAGCAGTGCACCTGGGCCTGCCTTGAACCTCAACTGGGTGCGGGGCTTAGGGTTTAGGCGTTTGGGCGTTTGAGGACTTTCTTTCCGTCTTATGAAGCATGTTCAAGCTTCGCTAACTATTTGCCGTGGCTTGTGGGGACCTAGGAATTATGGCTCACCATGTATAAGTAAGACTACAAGTACCTCAGTTCGACTTGCGAGTCAGGGTAGCTGCAGCACCATGAAACTCCAAGCAAAACCACAGACCCAACCGCAAACCCTGAGACCTATTGCTAGCTTCGAGCAGGTCGAAGACGTCGAGGCGGATTTCCGACCCACGTCTGCCGAGCCTCCCGCAGAGGCCTACAAGGACGTTTGGGGGCTCTCATCTACTGTTCTAAGGTTTAGGGTTTCAGCGCTCTAGGACTACGGGCTTGAGGAAGAGCTGCCGCTGCCGCAGGCATCAGATATGATTCTATACATGTGGGACCACGTAGGCTTCAAGGGCTCAGGCTTTCGGCGCTAAGGTTTTGTATAAAGCTATACATGGCTATCCAGACGTGGATCGACCCTGAGTCGGACCCTCAGCGAGCTCTGAACCCATGAACCCGAGAACCCTCCAGCCTCAGCCCCGAAGCCTAACTATCCTGTCGACCCTCAGACATGAAGCCCGGCATCCCGAAGCCCCCAACTCAAGACTAAGACGGGTTGAGGAAAAATGCATGAAGTCTAGGGCTATTGGGGCGCAGACTCAGGGTTTATTGTTACGGGTTGAGGAGTTTTAGAATTGGGGATCTAAGACTCTAAGACCCTTCACGGAAAGTCCGGAAGCATACTCGGAGACCTATGGAGGATGGATCTGCGAGGGAGGACTTGGAGTCTGCCGCCTCCCAAGAAGAGGCGCGCTGCAGGGGCTTTAGGGTTCCTGCAAGGGCTTTTGCAAGGGCTGCCATAGACTAATAGAGACTTGCCGTAAAACACGTTGCCGATAGCCAACGCAAGCACGAAATCCTTGATCCCGAAATCAGCTACACCCTACGACGTGTAAGTTGCAGCGATGCTTCCCCTTCACCCGGTTTTTACCGTACTATTCTTTTTTTCAAGGAGCCCTGAGAAATCATAGTAGGACTAGGTTTTCAGCAGGGACTCGCATGGAGGAGATTCAGGCTTCGGGTTGGGCATTTAGGGGTTCAGATTATAGTAGAAGCCAGAAACCCTTACAGTAAAGTATAGGGAATCCCAGCATGAATCCTCCTAAAACTATGTTCCAACTTTCTGGGGTTCACTGTAAGTGCGAGACTCCATCCCTGGTGAACTCTTATCAGGCCCGTCTCCTCCTGGAGCCCCCCGGTATGAGGTGGTGTTTGTATCAGGGTTTCGATGGCTTCTGAGGGTTTCCCTGTGTGGGGACACTGGTATCACAAGCCTGTAAATCCCAATGAAGCAATAGGAAGCCCCTTTTACAACGCTCTAGAGCCCAAGCCCTAAACCCTAAGCCCTAAACCTACAAGCATCGAGCTTCGAGCAGGCCGAAGACGTCGTGGCGGATTTCCGACCCGCGTCTCCCGAGCCTCCGGCTGAGGCCTGCAAGGACGGTCTGGGGTCCCTCTTCAGGAATGTAAGGCTCTAAGGTGCTCTTTCTTATAAGTATCGTATACTATACCCCAAAGCCCTGCTCTTGTCATGAAGCCCTAAACCCTAAACCCTAAACCGTCTAGATCCAGGTCTTAGGGCTTCGGGCCCTCGGGTTTAGGATTTTAGCGCCCTGGGACTACGGGCTGGAGGGTTCCGAGGCGAAGTCATGGAAGGAACTCCCGCTTCCACAGGCTTCAGATCTGAAGCTATACATGTAGGACCGTGATTAGGGTTTAGGGTTAAGGCTAGGCTTCAAGAGGTTAGGCTTAAGGTTTAGGTATTGAGCCATCCCTAAACCCTAAACCCTAAACCATACATGGCCATCCAGAAGTGGATCAACCCTGAGACCCGTAAGCATCTCTGAGCCGGGAACTCCCTGAACCCCAGGACTTAGGGACCCAAAAAGCACCTAAGCAGAAGCATTTTATGGGGATATCCCTACCTTAATGGGCTTCTTTATAAGGGGGTTCATATATGGGATATCCCTACCTTAATGGGTTTCTTTATAAGGGGATTTATATATGGGATATCCCTATCCTTCGATTTTTGCTTATGTGCTTTTTGGGGGCCCTAAGGACCCCTTCAAGGCCGGACACCGAAGCCTAACTCCTTTGTCATAGTTGGGTAACATTTTACATTTTTATGGGTACTTAAAGCCAATAAGGAATACAAATTTAAATTTCTAATCCTATCCCAACCATGAATTAGACTCCCCCCTCGACCCTCAGACGCTTAGATAGTGAACGGGGCAACTTTAAGCTTTTTGGCCTTATATGTTAGCTCTATCTTAGAAAGTTTGAACTTTTTGGGGCCCGGTTGTTGAAGAAGAGAGGACGTAAAGCCGGAAGCCTAAGACCCTCAACTCGAAGCGCCCAACTCGAAGACTAAGACCCTCACAACCCCCAATCCACTCCCAAATCCGCGAAGTGTAGGCTTGGGTTTAGGGCTATGGCTTAGGGTTTAGGGTTTTAGGGTTTGGGGCCCTGGANCGCCCAACTCGAAGACTAAGACCCTCACAACCCCCAATCCACTCCCAAATCCGCGAAGTGTAGGCTTGGGTTTAGGGCTATGGCTTAGGGTTTAGGGTTTTAGGGTTTGGGGCCCTGGAACTTGAGATCCAAGACCCGACCCTCAACGGCAAATCCGCAAGCAGACTCAGAGACCCGTGGAGGATGGACCTGCGAGGGAGGACTTAGAGTCTACGACCTCGCAAGAAGAGGCCCGCTTTAATATAGGGGCTTTGCACTTCAGGTCCAGGGCCCCAAACCCTAAAACCCTAAACCCTAAGCCATAGCCCTAAACCCAAGCCTACACTTCGCGGATTTGGGAGTGGATTGGGGGTTGTGAGGGTCTTAGTCTTCGAGTTGGGCG
>BGNK01000376.1:34620-92762 GCA_003297005.1 Symbiodinium sp. clade A Y106 | reverse complement strand
GGGGGGGCGGGGTCCTTAAACCCTAAACCCATATTAGAATTATAAAAAGGAACCCTCACAACCCTACTGTAATTATTAAGGCCCCTGCTTTAGGTTATTTGGGGTTCCTGTAGATGCCTTGGTAAGTGTTACTTTTGGGGTTGTCTAGGGTTTAGGGCCAAAGATGTAAAGACGAAATCCTGAATCCCGAAATCAGCTACACCCTCAGACGTGAAACTTGTGCAGAGCGAGCCTTGAACATGCACCCTCGCCCTAAACCCTAAATCATAGGGACCCTTAGGGGGGTAGGGAGGAGGGGGGTAGGGGACTATACTTGTTTGAATAGGCCTTATTAGGTCCTGACTATGGGCATTAAGGCCCCCTACCCCCCNCCCCCCCCTCCCCCTCCCCCGTAAGGGTCCCTAAACCCTAAACAAAAAAGTCAACCCCGCAAGCCGCCGCTGTAGGACTTAGGCCCCACGTGGCCTAACATGGGAGCCTGGTTACTCTACTGTGCACAAATGTAAGGAACTTAAGGAATAGTAGGCCGGAAAAGTATGCCGAGTTATTCCGCAGGGTAGCATGGAGGAGATTTTAAGCTTTGGCTTACGGGTTTAGGGTTCGGGCTTTAGATTAGGTCTTGCGAAACTCCATCGTTGGGGTTTAGCTCCCAGGTGAACCCTTATCGGGCCAGTCTCCTCCTAAAGCCTCAGAATCACGTAGTGTTTGTATCAGGGTTTTGATGGGCGTATGTGTGGGTTTCCCTGTGTGCACACCAGTATCAAAAGCCTTCAACTATCCTCATAAGCCCAACGAAGCAATGGGAAGCCTCTTTTAAAACACTCTCTTGGAGGTTCATGGGTAGTTATAAGTGAGGTTCTAAGCCCCCTGACAAGGGTTATAATTACAGTTACACTACTTGTAACCCCACTTGTAACTACCTATGAACCTCCAAGTAGAGCCCACAGCCAGGCCCTAAACCCTCAACCCGAATGCTCGAGCAGGTCGAAGACGTCGAGGCCGATTTCAAACCTGCGTCTCCCGAGCCTCCGGCTGAGGCCTGCAACAAAGGTCAATATTGGGGCAAAAATAGTTACCAATACTATTTTGCGGGGTCCTTGTAATAAATATAGTGTAGTATAATGGGCCCCAAGAGCCTCAAACCGAAGTCCAGAAGTTTAGGGTATTATTAGGGTTGAGGTTTAGAGTTTAGGGTTCAGGGTTTAGGGTTTAGGCTTCGGGTTCAGGGTTATGGGTTTAGGACCTAGGACTTTAGAATTCGGGCTTTAAAATCCGGAAGCATACCCAATGAGGACGGATCTGCGAGGGAGGACTTGGAGTCTACGGCCTCGCAAGAAGAGGCCCGCTTTTAGGGTTTTAGGCTTCCTGGAGAGGGGGCTTCTGTTAAGAGATATGTGAAGGGGATACAGTAATAACGAAATCTTGCTGGGGGTTGGGGGTTTTGGCGCTAAAGATACATAGAGGAGTCCGGTTTAGAATTTGTGTTTTTGGATGGGGCGGTACGAATCTATACAGGCACGTAGTAGGAATCGTGCTGCATCAGATCGGGATCTACCTGTGAGATACTAGATAGCTCTCCACTGTCGGACGCTATCCGGTGTGCGGAAGTGGCAAGGAATGGATTTCAGGACCTAGAAGGGCTGGCATCCGAGGTCTTAGATCGTAGGCGAAGCGTTTAGGGTCGAGGGCTTAGGCCCTAACCCAAAACCCTAAACCCTTCCGGTGCCAAGTTCCGGGTTTACGACTTCATGCTCTCGGGCTTAGGCTCCAGGGTCTCAGGGCTTGCAATCTCTGAGCTTGGTCAGTGGGTATCAAGGGGTATTAGGGGGTATAAGGGGGTACGAGGGGCTGTTAAGGTGTATTAGGGAGCCTGAGTGTTCTTCTGGTCGCGCGGGCTGCAAAAGCAGACGTGCATCAGGCCAAGTTGCGAGGACGTTTTGCTCGAGCTGGTCGCATAAGTCGGCTCATTTTTGTGTCTTGCCCAGAGCACCGCTTGACTCGCAGAATTTGCGATCACAGTGATCAGGATGGTGCCCACTCGATCCTTCCTTTTGGTGCTCCTTACAGAAGCATTTTGGTTTTGCCCAGGCTCGGAGGACCCAGAGGCCTCTTTGTTGGCCGGGGACGATGCCTGCATTGACTCCGAAGAGGGTGAGCGCCTGGGTTCCTGTTACGGTATTTGATTTGAGTTGCCGTAATAGTAGGGATCCAGAGAAAATAATAGGGTTTCTTGATTGTGGTAACTTGAATTAAGTTCCTTGGCAAGAACCCAGGTGCAGCGTTTCTTTGCGTCAGCTTCGTCTAGGCCGCCAACATGCGGAGGCGGAGGAAACGTACGACCAACAAGAGGTCGAGCCTGTCTCCATCGTCCTGCCCTGCACAGAGCACTCCGAGTTTGCCGCCGACTATGACTCCGGCAACTTGCAGAGTTCTCTGGCGGAGGTCAAGGAGCATGTCCAAGACACGGGAGCAGCGGATGGCGCAGAGAGTGGTTGCTGGCAGGCGAATGTTTATTACAGGGAGGCCAACAATGCGATCACTATGCCTGGTACACAGCGGATGCTCCTACTTTCTCCACAGATGTGCCAGGGGGCATGCGCGAAGACCCCCGGTTGCGCCCACTTCTCGTTCTGGAGGGATGGAGGTTGCCTTTTGACTAGTTCCGGTGCTCATGCCATCGGCCATGGCGGCGTGGTCTCCGGCCCAGGAAGTTGCACTGATGCCGCAGGTGCCGGCGCCAGTGCTGCTCCAACTTACACTTACACCGCCCCAAGTGTGATGACGGTGAAAGCACGTGGTGGCCTGGAGCCCCCTAAGGAGGTCCAGGAGTACAACGGCGTCGCTTGGCCAAGCATGAAGATCGCGGATCAGAAGAAGGAGTACCACATGTTTGCCATCGGCGACTGGGGAAGCTTGGTTGGAACTAACCCAGGTCAAATGGTCCAGTACAAGGGTGGTCACACCAATGGTCCTCACACGATGGCCCGCTGGCGGGGAGGGTGCAACACTGACACGATGAGGTCTTGCTTTGCTGGCGAATCTTGCCCCAAATCCTGCAACTACGTGCCCGATGCGGACTATCGGGCGCAGGTAAATGTGGCAACCACCATGAAAAAGTTCGCCAAAGAACGTCAGCCAGACCTCTACATCAACGTGGGAGACAACTTCTACTGGGGAGGTGTGAACACCGCTTGCGGAACGCCGATGAACAAGATCCATCCGGTGACAGCTCACCAGTTCACAGAGACTAGGTCTCTGGTAGTACCGGTGTACGCGTTTTGCATTGGGGTCTCCTCCTAAACGACTGATACTGATCAACAGGGTATAAACACCTTAATTAAAAATACCCGTATAAACCCATTAAACAAACCATTGTAATACCCATAACACCTTATGAAATCCTGCAAAGCCTAGGAGATCTGCGAGAAGGCCTATAAACCCAAAGCCCTCAATCCTGGGAGATCTTCGAGCAAGTGTATAACAAAGTCCTATAAATCCCTCTAAACCCTAGGAGATCTTCGAGCAAGTCAATAAAGCCCTATAAAACCCATAGAGTCAAAGAATACCATTGTAATACCGGTACAAATGCCCAGGAGATCTTCGAGAAAGCTATAAAGCCCTATAAAACCCTATAAATCCTAGGAGATCTTCGAGAAAGTCTATAAAGCCCTATAAAATCCGATAAAGCCTAGGAGATCTTTGAGAAAGTCTATGAAATCCTATAGAGCCCAGGAGATCTTCGAGAAAGTCTACACCGGCGATGGCGTGGATGGAAAGCCATGGCTTAGTGTCCTCGGCAACCACGACTACGGGGGCTTCCAGCTTCGGGGCCGCCCTTGAGCCCGTTTTCGGTTTAGAGTTTAGGGTTTAGGGGTTTAGGGTTTAGGGTTTAGGGTTCCTATGTTTTTGTACAATACAATAAAAAACAACAACGGTAGTAATAATGACAGTAGTAGCAATAACACTAACTATCTGCACACCTCATATATTGTCCTATATATATATGTGTATATATATATAATATATACGTATGACTACATGCGCAGACATAAAACGATGCGATGTATGTATGTGTAGAGAGAGAGAGATGCATATGTAGCTATGTATGTATGTACGTATGTGTGTACTTATTCGTAATCAGATATTTTTTATGTGTGCAAAAAACTAACAAATTATAGATACAGATACGTGTGTGTATATATGTATATATGGTATATGAAATCTTTGAAGAAGGAAGATACTGTTACGCTTATATGTGTATTTGTGTCTTGTTCCAGGGCATGGAAGAAGAGCCCAGGTTCAACAAGGCCCCGCACATATATTCATTCACTTAAGAAGGAATTCACCTATATGCTCATGTGTCGAGGGCCTGGAACCCAGGTTCAACAAGGCCCACCCACCCTAAACCCTAAACCCAGGTTCAACAAGGCATGGGACCAGCAGATCGCCTACACCTGGGCCAGCGATCGCTGGGTCATGCCAGGCCAGGACGAAGGGCCCCCAACAACGGGTTTTATGGTTCCTGTAACGGGGTACTATAAGGGTTCCTTTAAAGGGCTCTATAAAGGTACTATAAGGGTTTATGGCGTTAGGGGGTTTTGGGTTTCAGGCAGGGCTTTTACTGGACCCTGAAACCCTTACAGAAACCTTACAGTAGCTTTACAACAGCCCCGTTGACACTACACACGAAACATAGCCTAGTGACACCCACCTTCTTGTAGGGATAGTAGTGTTCATGGTTTAGTCCTTTTTTCGCTTCTAAGGTCAGTACTTCATGCAGCGGGTGGAGTATCCGGAGTTTTCCGTGGAGATCTTCATGCTGGACACAAATGCTATGGATTCCCATCCTAAGAATCTGGGCACATACGCGAAAGCCTTAAACCCTACACGATTTAGGATACAAGAGTTGTGGGTCCAGGGATATAGAGTTGATCCAGACCCAAACCTAGCCCGCTTTGCAATACGGCTTTAAAGCAATAAATCGCAAAACACCACTGCAGGTAAATGTGGAGGTACCTGTGTAGGTTAGGCAACCTGCTGCGAAGCTCGTGTACCACTTGAGAGAACGCCTTACTAAATAGAATACCATAACCCTACAACCCGAAATAATTACCCCAAAACCCTACTCTCTCTCTCTCTCTCTCTCTCTCAATTGGAATCTGCTAAGGAGCGCAGATCCGAATCACAACATTTGCGGAGCTGCCAAGAATCCGCCGGGTGCCAACTGCGCAGCAACGGGCGGGCCAAAGGACCTGGACGATTGCTGCCGGGCTCTTCTCGTTTGAGGGGTTTAGCGTTTTTTAGGGTGTAGGGTTTAGGGTTTAGGGGTTTAGAATTTAGGGTTTCCGGCCAATATGAAGTTCATGGGACAGATCAACATGACTTGTTTAGTAAGGTGTGCAAGCAGACAGATTATAAGACGACCGAAGTATGTAATACAATTGCAATATACTAGTGTGGGGTTTCCTTATCATGACTAAAGTAGAATATACCCCAAAACTTTGGTGCGCCCGACTGGGACTCCTCACCTCGCAGAAAGATACCCCAAAACCCTATTCTAATTGTTAAGGCCCCATGCATACCTCGGTGCACCTTTTCCACAGCGACCAAGGCTTCAAATTCATGTGGGACACCTGGTGCCTTGGCATGGGTTGAAAAAGGTTTTCGAAGTTATCTCATACTAGTTTAAGGGCTTAGGGTTTCGGGTAGGATTTGTTAGTAGCTGAGTAGGGAACATTTAACGTTGTGGGTTCTACAAAACCCTACCATAATTGAAAAGCTTAACCTTCTTCCGGCTAGGGTACTCAGTCCCTGAGTACGAGTTTTAGGGCTTGAGGTTTAGGAGAGATAGTACAAATATGATTCCTCGCCACCAGAACGGCGGCATTAACCCGAAATGCGAAGCTCTTCCTGTGTAATGGTGATTATAGACTTGGGGACCTCAGGAGAAGCCAGTCGAAGTGGACAGAGCAGAAGCTCAAAGAGTCGACAGCTGACTGGCAGATCATCGCTACACACTTCCAGTGTGGGCACCAGGCGCAGTGGCGCCTTGAACATGAAATGGGAGCTTGAGAGGGCAAGGACCCTAATACAGACCCCACAAAGCTAGGATGCTTCTTCGTGCTTGAGCAGATGCACTTTGGGTAGAAGCCTTTTTTTGGAATTTGGCTTCAGGTTAAAGGTTGTTTGCGGGCTTCAGGACGTTCGTTGCGTGAGCATCACGCAGCATGGTGACCAGAAGAAGAGATCAGGCAAACTAGCACAAATCGTTACAAGTAGAGAAACTATATTTATAACACGGACGAACCCCTAAAGCCTGAAAAGTCCAATGCGTGTAAATCTTGATCAGATACTTATGGACCTATGGACCCACACACCCATTAGTTCCCATGAGCCTGCAAGTAGAAGCAGCCAAGGTACAAGAAGCTGCATCATGAGCTCGGCTTAGACCTCCTAGTGACAGGCCACACACATGTGCAGAACATCTTCGACAAGTGGTCCGTCCTAGGTGGGGGTTTTCACAACAGAGTATGGGAGTTGTTCTCTATTAGTGCTAAAGGCGTGTGGGTGTGGGTTTATCAGGAGGTTTTTGAGAACAGAAGTACCTTGTAAGGGGTCCTTAGAATAATGTTCCTAGTATTTATGGTCTGAAATTGGTGCCCGTACCTCCTGCACAGGTGGGTTAACCTGCTTCATTACGGGCGGTGGCGGTGGCATCACATCGGAGGTCTCGCCCGAAAATGAACGCTCAACGGCCTATGGCTTCTTCGACCTTATCTTCACGAAGGATGAGATCAAGCTTGAGTCAATCAACTTCCGAGGGAACAAGGTCGGCAGCGCCACCGTGACGCCCGTCGCTAGGAATGTGACGGATGCGTAGCCACAAGACAAAGCAAAGCCTTCTGTCCAAGGAGATATCCGGGATCTAAGTGCATGCGAGACACCAAACGCTTCAAAAAGGTGCGCTTGCATCGTACATTGTACATCTTCCCAACAATAACGGCCATGGTTGTCGTCGTAGTTGTCGTTCTTGCGGTGGCAGTGGCAGCGGTGGCAGCGGCGGGGGCAGTAACTGCCACTGCAACAGAAGTAGAATTATGAGTAATTCAACTAGCAGTAGGAGGAGGAATGTAGGCACTTGTGGCAGCGACAGTGACAGTCGCAGTAGCAGTAGTGGTAGTAGGCGTTCTTAGTAGTCGAAGGAGTCGTAGTAGTAGTAGTAGTAGTAGTAGTGGTAGCAGCAGCAGTAGTGTAGCAGTGGCAGCGGCAGTAGCAGTAGCAGTAGCAGCAGCAGCAGCAGTAGCAGTAGCAGCAGCCCTAGTGCAGGGGGAGTGGGAGTAATTGTAGAAGCATGTAGAAGCAGTTGTAGTAGAAGGAGGAGCAGCCAGCCTGCTGATGAAACCGCTTGAACTACGCGTAGCAGGCCGGGTATACCGTGACAACGACAGTCTCGCTGTTTTTCCTGAGAGCCTTAGAGGTCACAGCGGAGCTGGACGGACGATTTTAGATCATGCTTTGTCCCGTGGACCCCGCATTTGGAAGGGTAGTCGGAATCCTGAGCACTGCAATCCCCGTCGAGGTTAGCAGCTTAGTAGTCCGAAGGGACACACCCGAGATCCTGAGCCCAAAACCCTAAGCCTGCATCGAGGCCCTTATACAGCCGACGTCTGCTACCTCGCCAGAAGAGGCCTTCCAGAGGGCTTACGATTTTGTGGATGGGCTGAGACTCAATTATGACCGAGAGTGCTGCTTGTGTTTCTCATAGTAGGAATTTGTACGAAGTGTCAGTAATATGTTAGTTAGGCTGTGCTTGAGATTCTTGGGGCTGAGTTCTCGTTATCCTTTTTTTGCCCCTGCGATCATTCACGGCCTGGCCACTTGCCTGCCTGGAAGTGTTGTCTTCGCACTACTGCCTTCAGGTTTAGGTTCTAGAGATGTCGAAGCTGCACCGAGCTAGTGCATTAGCAATGCTGCTTTGAAGTCGACATTGTCATCGTGTTCGGCATGCATGGAAGCAACAGTGGAAGCAACAGAAGCAGACGAAGTCAGGACCCGAGGAGAAGGCGTCGCTGAAGCCCAAGTTCGGTAACCCAAGAATACCAGACTCTTCGCCGAAACGAGCCATTCGCGGGTGGATCGGCCCCTTGTCAAGCACTGCACCAAGTCCCTCAGAGTTTAATACCAGTGGTGAAACCATGAAACATGATCAGTAGTAGTGGTTGTCGTCGTCGTAGTCGGAGCAGCGGTAGTAGGAGCAGTGGAAGTTCGAGCAGTATTGGAGATCGTCATCGTGGTGGTAGTGCTCGCCGTCGTCGTGGTAGTAGGTGGTATATTGGTAGTAGTGATAGCAGTGGTAGTAGTAGTAGTAGTAGTAGTAGGAATAGTCGTAGTAGTCGTAGTAGTAGTAGTAGTCGTCGTAGTAGTAGCAGTAGTAGTAGTAGTCCTCGTCGTCGTCGCAGTAGCAGCAGCGGTATCAGCCGCAGTAGCAGTATTAGCTGTTGTTGTAGCAGTAGCAGCAGCATCAGCAATAGGGCAGTAGCAGCTGAGTAGCAGCTGTGAGTATGACCCTAAACCCTAAGCCCCCTAATACAGGGGCCTCAATAATTACCTATATTATTTTGGTGTTCCTTATAGTATCATGGGGCCCCAAAACCCTATTCTAATTATTAAGGCCCCTATACTCTAGTACCCTTATAGATCCCTTTATAGTAGCCCCTATAGTTCCCGGTCGCTCCGGCCGAGGCTCAGCATCGCGAGGTCCAACACGTTAAGCATGGGCCTCTTGAGCTTCGAACTTTGAGAAATCACATAAACCCCCTTCAACTTCAAACCTCAGAACACCTTGAATCAGGAGGACACGAAGCAAAAAAAAAATAAACATATAAGGGTAGTTCTCTAAATTAGGCTCTCTTTTCGGGTCCGTCTTATAAGGGTGTCGTACTACTTTGGGAACCCAAAAACGGACCCTAATTTAGAGAACTACCCATAAACAGACCCTTTGAAATAGCTTCAACCCCTAAACCCTAAACCCTAAACAGAAATAGCTTCGTGCAGTCGGACACGGACTCTGACTCGAGCAGCGCGAGCTCGGACTCGGAGTCGTCGGACTCAGAGGAGGACAGGATGTAGGCTTTAAGATTTTAGGGCTTTAGGGTTTAGGGCTTCAGGGGCGTAGGGTTACAAGTTATAGGGCTTTGTGGCACGGACTTTTGGGTATAATGTGTGGGTTCTGTTGGGTCAACCTTACTTCTTTCCCACTCTGGAGGCTGTTTTGCAGGCACCGTCCATCAAACAGCCGTGAGTTTAACTAGAGGTTGAATCAACAATCGATCGCATCACAGTGAGATGCTATGTTGGCTTTGTCATGCTGTGACAGATCCAGGCCGCGAATGCAGAGACGACCCCCCCAACAATGTATGAGTTCTCTACTTAATCATCGAAAACAGGAAGAAAGCTCTCTCCAATGTACGCTCAAAGAAAGGGTGGAGCCCTTCGAACAAAGAGGGCTGGCCCTCCCCTCAACCTTGAAAAAGAAACAGAAGTCGTCCACGTCATGCTCTAAACAAAAAGGAAGAGAGCTCCCCCCAAGATTTTCGTGGTAAGAGAAGAGAGCTTCTTTCTAGAGAGAGCTCACTACCTCTTGGTACTTCGCTTTTCAGTCTTGAAAAGAGTGAAGAGACCTCACTCCTAGCCAGAGATGACAGAGACGCCCCGCCCCTCGACAACGTATGAGTTCTCTGCCTAATCATCGAAAGCCACAAGAAAGCTCCCTCCAATTTCATAAAGAAGAAGAGGCTGCAACATCTGTCTTTATTTTGTCAAAATTTCAAGAGTTCCAATAATTTTACAGAATCCTGGCTGGCGACGGCCGGGCCTGGCCAGGGTCTTTATTTTTTTCGAAAATTTCAATAATTTCAATATTCTTTCTTTTTAGGTAAATTTTTGAAAAATTGAAATGTTGAAGATGTTTTCTGTATTCTTTTATCCCCTTTGTCTCCTTAGAAACAAGCAAGACCCGCAAATCATACAGAGAGGTCCAATACACTTAGGGTTTTAGGGTTGAGGGTTCAGGGGTGTAGGGTTTAAGGGTTAAGGTTTTGGAGCTTTAGGCTTTTAGGGCTTAGGGTTTAGGGTTTTTTTGTTTAGGGTTTCAGGGTTTTAAGGTTTTAGGGCTTTAGGGCTTTAAGACTTCAGGGGTATAGGGGTTTAGGGGTCTTACATGAAGGTTCATGGCCAGTGGGGTTTAGGGGTTCATGGATAGTTTTCGGTTTGTTTATAGGCACTTGTTTTTGGGGCTGTGAAGAATTTCTAAACACAGTTTAGGGTTTGGGGCTTCGGGGGTATGCATTTGATGGTTGCGCGGTTCGGGGTTGGGTGCAAGCTTCGAGGATCAGTGGGTACAGTCAGGCTTGGAGATTCGAGGATTTGAGTTTGGGGTTGAGGCTTTGGGTTACAGTGTAAACCTCCGACTCTGAGAGAGAGAGAGATAGAGAGAGAGCGAGAGCGAGAGCGACGGGGAGCGGGAGAGGGAGAGGAGTGACATACATGCTTTTGCATACATGTATGCGTGCACACTGATTTTATGTATGCATGTATGTATGTATGTATGCACATAGATAGGTATGCAGGCAGGCAGGTAGATAGGTAGGTAGGCATGTAGGTATGTAGGTAGGTAGGTATGCATGCATTGACAGAAAGATATATTATACATAAATATATACATATATGTATATGCATCTTTGACAGGAGTCGGAGGCGGACGACAGCTCGGAGGCCAACGGAAGCCAATCGCACGGTCTTGGAATATACTTAAGGCTTAAGGTGTAGGGCTTCGCCATGGGATAGCGCGTAGGCGAGAGTTTCGGTGCATCGTACTAAAGCGGCAAGCTGTCAGCCTGATCTTAGAAGGTTTCTCCAGTTTTCAGGCCCCCGCCACCACATAGCCGTAGATGTCAATATTCATACAAATGTTAGCATTGATACTAAACTACATTCATACTAATACTGATATTGACATCATATCAATACTAATATTAGTGTTGGTATTATGAACCCAAAGTCGTAGATGTCAATATTCATATAGATGTTAGCATTAATATTAAACTACATTCATAATACTATCGACGTTGACATTATATCAATACTAATATTAATATTGGTGTTATGAATAACTCTTAATTATCCTTAGAACTGAGCGTTCCCAAATTCCTCTCGAGAGGCGCCCACGGCCAAGAGCCGGAAAGCCCAAAACAGAGCTTAGGGATCTTGTCCGAGCTTTCGTTTGCCCGGGCTTCTTGTTAAGAAGTTTAACTTGAGTTACCATAACGATCTGTAGTAATTAAATAAGATGGCTTCTTGTTAAGAAGTTTAACTTAAGTTAGCAAAGTAGAGATGTATAGTAAATAATATGGTTTGCAGGGCTTTAGCTGAGTTCTTGTTCAGGAATTTCACAAAAGTTACCATATTGTGGATCTATAGTAAGTGCTATGGTTTCTTTATCACGATAACTTAGATCGTTTGACTTAAGTTACAATAATAGGAAGGACTATCGCAGGGTATCTTATTTTGGTGATCCTTATAATTTGGTTCGTCTGAAGCGTCGGCCTTGGAACACTTCGTCAACAAAGTCAACATGCTTCCAATGGTCTGGTCCGTCCCTCCGGCTTCTTCGTGATGCCGATGCCGACCTCACTACGGTGTCTTGGTTTCTGCGCCCCCACCACCAAGCAGACGACTTCGAGTCTTTCCTGGACGGTGTGGTCTCATATTCAGGCCTTTGGGGATTGTGGCTTGGATGAGCGGGATGCCAATCAAAAAAAAATTTTTCCTATCAAAAAAACTTTTTTCCAATCAAGAAAAACTTTTTTGCAATCAAAAAAACTTTTCCCTTCTCATTTAGAAGAGAAGGAAGGAAGGAAGGCAGGCAGGCAGAAAGGAAAGAAGGAAGGCGGAGAGAGAGGAAGGAAGGAAGGCAGGCAGGCAGGCAGGCAGGAAGGAAGGAAAAAAGGAAAAAAGGAAGGAAGGAAGGAAAGGAAGGAAGGCCACCACCACCACCACGACCACCACCACCACGACCACCACCACCACCACCACCAGCACCTCCACCANTACTACTACTACTACTACTAGTACTACTACTACTACTAGTACTACTACTACTACTACTACTACTGTTGATGATATAAATCCTGCATTAACTTAAGGACCCTAAACTCTGGGAATTATGGTATATTCCTTATTATGGGTAATGCAGGATTTATATTATCAACCGTACTGCTACCAGTACCACTACCGCTACCACTACCACTACCACTACCACTACTACTACTACTACTACTATTACTGCTACTACTACTACTACTATTGCTGCTGCCATGACTAAAGCCAGTACAGCTAGTGCTGCTACTACTACTACGACGACGACTACTACTACTACGACTACTACTCTTATTACCGCCATTACTAGAGCCAGTACAGCCAGTGCTACTACTAGTACTCCTACTCCTGCTCCTACTACTACTACTACTACCACTACGACTACTACTACTACTACTACTACAACTACTACTACTACTACTACCTCCGACAACGACGACGACTACTACCACTGTTACTACTACTTTGACTAATTCTACTTTTATCACTATTGGCACAGATAGTACTACTACCTCTACTACTACTACTACTACGACTACTACTACTACTACCACCACTACTATGATTATTATTACTACTACTACTATTACTACTATTACTACTACTACTACTACGACGACGACTACTACTACTACTACTACTACGACAACTACGACTACGACTACTACTGAAAGTTTTTTTTGATGGGGACGAAATCTCCGGATGCTCCTAGGCTTGCCTGTAAACTGGTAGAGNCTACTACTGAAAGTTTTTTTTGATGGGGACGAAATCTCCGGATGCTCCTAGGCTTGCCTGTAAACTGGTAGAGAAAGTTTTTTTTGATTGGGAAAAAGTTTTTTTGATTGGCTAAAAAAAATTTTTGATTTTTGCGGAAAGTTTTTTTTTGATTGAAAAAAGTTTTTTTTTGATGGGTCTCCCACCCGGATGAGCCGTGATAACGGAGTCACGGGCCACATGTGGTGCGGCATCAGGACTGCAGAAGAGTTGTGTCGCCACTCTCCCCTTAGTGGCCATCTTCCTTGAGAGGAGGCTAATACAAAGGCCTTCATAATTAGAATAGGGTTTTGTGGCCAAATACGCTCTAATTTTAATAAGGAGCCCCCACAATAGTATTGGTAGTTATTTAGGCCCCTATATTATGTCCTGAACCCTAAACCATCGTTCAAGCAAGAAGAAGAGGTTAATTACTGATGCCGGAGACTCCAAAGTACAAGACCTTCCCCTCGCATGGGAAGCTGGGAAGTTCATATGAGCCTACGAGAAAGTACAGCACAGAGCATACAAGCAGAAAACACTCTGCCCTGCGCACCATCCCCCAACCCAGAGAAACTCTGAATGCTACTTTAAAACCTTAAACCCCAAGCCCTAAACCCTGAACCCTAGAATTAAGGAGTAGGGGCGGTGATACGGTTGATGATGTAAATCCCCCATTATCCATAATAAGGAATGTCCCATAATTCCCATAGTTTAGGGTCCTTAAGGTATTGCAGGATTTATATCATCAACAGAAGCTCTCTGGAGGCCACGGAGGAGGCTGGGGCAGAGGCCGAAGAGCATCAAGGAGAAGCCGAAGAGCAGGAGCAGGCGGTTTTGGGTTTTTAGAGGGCTCCACAGGATAACTTGAAAGTGTTCTTGAAGGGTTTCGAGGGTTTTGTAAGTGTACAAGGGGTTCGGAGGGATTCATAAGGGATTTAAGGCTCAGATTATCAGATAAGCCTTACAAGTGCCTTCGTACCGTACCTATTAACGGTTTTCTTCAAGGTTTCTTATAGTGAGATTCCACAGCAAGGCGCTTTACGAGTTTCAGTCGTGGTTCGGGGTGTTCAGTGCGATGTAGGGTTTCCATCAAGAGGTTCTTACCAATCTCTGAAACGAGAAGAGCTTTATCACGGATTCCTAAAACTTTCTGCAGGTCTAAGCGTGAGATCATCATGAGTTGGGTTTGGTGCTTGAGTGCTTGGGGGTTTGCCAATGTGCTCGGGGTCTAGGATTTAGGGTTCGGAGGTATGAGAGGGTGACACTGCTATTCAGGACATCTGGATTTGAGGCTCGGTGTACGTACTGCTGTTGCCCCCATAGCCCTCATGACCAACCCCAAACCCCAAACCTAAGTAAAGTTTGGTTGCTTGATGGCTTCGGATGCATAATCTCAGGCCTTAGTAATTTGAATAGGGTTCCTTTTTAAAGGGGCCTAGAGGGGCTACTGTGAGGGATCTGTAAGGGTACTATAGTGTAGGGGCCTTAATAGATAGAGTAGGGTTTGGGGCGGGGCCCATTATATTATAGTTATAATAAGGAACCCCAAAAAAAGTGTTGGTAATTACTTAGGCCCCTACATTAAGGTCTGAAGGACTGCAGCACTTTGTAGCGTTCATGCATTAGTAGGTGTTGGCAGCGGCACAGTCTTCCAGATTTTGTGAGAGGCTCTATCTAGGGCTTAAGCTACATATTTCGGAATTGCACCCCCGTGCAGTCGGAAAACTGGCCCTAAACCCTAAGCCCTTATTATCCCTAAATCCCAAACCCTACCTCAGGCGCCCCACGGTAACCCTTTCTGAAACCCCAAACCCGAATGGACTAATATAGAAGCCTAAATAGTTACCAATGCCACTTTGGGGGTTCCTCATTACAACTCTAGTATAGTGTACCCCAAAACCCTATTCTAATTGTTTTGCCCCCAGACAATAGTACCCTTATAGATCCCTCATAGTAGCCCCTCTAGACCCCTTTAGGAAGGAACCCTATTCTAGTTATTAAGGCCTCCAGACTATAGTACCCTGATAGATCCGTCTTAGTAGCCCCTCTAGACCCCTTTAAAAAGGAACCCTATGCTAATTATTAAGGCCCCTATGCTATAGTACCCTTATAGATCCCTCATGGTAGCCCCTCTAGACCCCTTTGGAAAGGAACCCTATTATAATTACTAAGGCCCCTATACTAAAGTACCCTTATAGATGCCTCACAGTAGCCTCTAGACCCCTTTCGAAAGGAACCCTATTCTCATTATTAAGGCCCCTAGACTAAACTCTTACAGTAGCCCCCTCTAGACTCCTTTGAAAAGGAGCCCTATTCTAACTGTTAAGGCTCCTATACTAAATCCTTATAATAGCCCTTATAGTCGCAATTATTAATGCCCTAATAGACTGCAGGTGAACAGCGGCAGGCTTACGCCCATTGACGAAGGCTGGGACGTGTCATGCTAGCGCTCCTGGGAGGTTCATTGGATTATATTTAGGGTTTAGGGCTTAAGGTTTAGGGTTTAGGATTTAGGGTTAGGTAGCTATAGCTATCCCATATTAGAGGACTTATATGCCCACTTATAGCTACCCATGAGCCGCCAAGTGGGAATTTCGCAAGATGATGATGATGATGGTATTGGGTACAGGTTCGTCGTGGTGGTGGAGGTGGTGGTGGTGGTGGTGGTGGGTGTTATGATGATGATGATGACGACAACGGGGTACAGCAGATGTGCCTGTTCCTTCTTCTGGACTTCGGCCGGGTTGTTTGAGAGACGAGGTAAGTGGTTGTCTAGGGCTTGGGATTTGTTCAAAGCCGGGCCAAAACTTCCCTAACCGCCTTAGGGTTCAAGGAGTTCCGGGTTTCCAGCAAGATTTGATGCAATGCACTCAACCCTAAACCCCTAAACCCTAAGCCCTAAAAGATATCCCGAAGCCGTTTTCTAATTATTAAGGCCCCCGTATTACACTTCAGGCTGGCTTGTTTCTTCCTCGAACCTCTTCGGAACTTGTCTGCCCTGTAATATATCACTCAAACTGCGAACTTCTGTTTAAACTGAACAGCCCTAAGCTCTAAAGGCTAGATGCTGCAATCCTGGTGGGCCCTTCTTGGGACCTTCGTGGCTTTCGCAAGTACAGGCAAGGCAGGATTAGGATGCGGTTGGGTGCAGGGGTCTAGCAAGGGTCTTAGCTTGTGAGCAAACAGGGTTTATGCTGTTGGGTTTAGTGCACGAGAAATGCGAAGAGAAAAGCAGCAAACCTAAACCCCCAAGCCCTAAACAATAAACCAAAGCGCTTGCCGACGAGGCTGCCTGACACCATTGGAGCTGGATGAACTTCAGGATGTTGAGCCAGAGGCCGAAACAAGCACGTGATTTGGAGTATGTTATAAGGGTTGAAGGTTTCGGGTTTAGGGTTTGGTGTGCAGGGCGTTTGCGGCTTAGAGTTTAGAAGCGGCTGGTGGTTTGCGATTTAAGACCTTGAGGATGTGGGTCTTGATGGGTCCTTTTTGTGGCGTCCAGGGCCTAGGGTTTGTGGTTCTAGCTTTGCAGTCTGGAATGTGGAGCTTTGGGTCAGAAGTGGTGCGTTCAGGGTTTAGGGCCTTTTAGGGTTTATATATGTTTTTCGGTGAACAAGGCTTGAAACGAAGGTTCAGGCCTTGAAGTTTGACCTACCTGTGCTTAGGGAAGGGGTTGGCCCAAAATCCTGCCCTTTTAGTGTTCCTTGATATACATCCTTACAGGGCATTGGGTGTCAAAGTTGGGTCCCTAAACCCCAGGTCTAACAAGTTCTGATATGGGTTGGGAGATTAGGGCTGTAGGGTGTAGGGTTTAGGGAAGAGCTGTTGAAGAATATCGAGGCACACCCTGCTTCGCGAGACTGAGCCGTAGAACCGGTTCCCCTCCGGTCCTATGTAGACCCTAAACCCCAGACCTAAAAGCTCCTAAAAAAGCCTTCAGTCCCAAGCCAACATATGAAGCCAAATCCTAAACCCCTCGCCCGAAATAGAAACCCAAGCCCTCAGCCCTACGTCCCAATGCCGGAGCCCAAAAAGCAGAGGATTCCAAACCTTGCACCCTCCGAACTTTGCCTTGAACCGTTACACTACGCGCGAAAACTCTGAGCCCTAATCCCTACACCCCGGAGACTCCAATACCCCGTACTTAAGGAATATACCTTAGATTATAATAGGATCCCTAGTATGATTTAAGGAATATTCCTTAATTAAGGGATATTGGAGTCGCTGGTACTTCTAACCCGGCGGAACACTCAGGAACTAAAACCCTTGTGGCAAGCCTTAGATGCACCCATCTAAATTAGAAGCCCTCACACAGACCCTAGACCTTGCGGTGCCCTTAGAAGTCCTATTTGGGAACCCTTTAAAGCAACCCCAAGACCCAGGGTTTAGGGTTTAGGAGGTCGCAGGCGCACAAAAAAACCTGGAGACTTAACGCATGCGACGTGCTTCTCGCTCGGGTTTTGGGCACATTGTGCTCGGAACGCGATGGCTAAGCTGACAACCAGAGAAGTAGGAAAGCATAGGGAGGTGTCGAAACACCCGCTAGAACCGATGTTTTTTGCACAAGCAATGACATTTCGCTTAAAAATCTGAAAATGAGAACAGCAGGACGAAACATGAAATGTCAGCCATAGCCTGGATGAAATCTTGCGCACGCGGCAGTTGGCACCGCCAGACGAAGGCAAACAAGTACTTAAACAAATCAGGATTGATCTCTTTGCCACGCTTGTCATGGAGAGTAACCGGCAAAAATCCTGTGCTGTCTGCCACCATCGATCAATGCTCTGAGTTCCAGTAATGTATGTTGCCGGTCATTTGTTCACCCGTCGCTTCACAGCAACTTTTCTGGAGAACTCATGCTTCAGGCGGCTGGCATGATCACTGATGACAGCAGGCTTTCCCAGCCATATCCGACACCAAACGAGGCCAAGCTTGAGCACCATCTGAATGAAGCGAAGATTGCCTCCCGCGATCGGTGTTGAGATGGTCGACGAGACCGGAGTTCTTCAGTTCCACGAAGCTCACAACTGGAGGGTTGCACTTCAGCCCACGGCAACCAGGCTAACCGGCGCCATTGAGCGCACTCCACACCGGAAGTTGTCAAAGGCCCTCATTATTATGTCATTATGTATTCGTGAAAGTCATCATTATCTTTAGAATGGCGATGATGATTCTGTATTTGTGAAAATCATCATTATCATGACCTTATGAGCGATCTGTAGGATTATGATTATCATCCTCATTATCAGTGACTTGTGGTTATCATCCTCATTATCAGCGGCATAACTAGCATGAAGGTGATATCATTATCCTGATAGTGGTCTTCTCCGTTATCAACATATCGGTACCATGATAGCCACCATCGCGATGTTTTTATCATCATCATGATCTTCATCATCACTTGGAGCAGCACGGCCACGACGTAAACCTGGGCAAGCAGGATATTACCAAGTGTTTTAGGTGCCTGCTTCCTTGTAGGAACCCTGTTTAGGAACCCGTAAACAAACACCGAAAACCTGAACCCCTACGCCCAAAACCCTGAAACCCTTGATCAAGCTCAAAAGCCCACTAAATGCAAAGCACATTTCCGCAACCGGTCCGGTAAAAACCTACAGAGCCTTATAAGATCCTTGAAGACTCGAAGACCTTTAGACGAACCTAACTTAGCCCAAACCAGCTTCAAAGCGTTCTGCCAGCAGGTGGTGGAACTTTCAGCCACGGCGATCTGGTCCGGGGCTTACGGTTTAGGAGTTGAGGGTTTAGGAGCTTAGGGTTCAGGGTATAGGTTGCAGAGTGTGCGGTTCTGTCAGGGGCTTTCTTGTTAGTTGTAGGTGTGGGCACTGCGGGGCTGATGAGGGTTCGGTTTGTTTTGACATGTTTAATGTAGGAACCTGATTAAGAAACCTTGGGCCTTTATTAGGGTTCCTTATATGAATCCTACTATTTTGGAGTTATAGGCCCAGGGTCTTTTAATCAGGTTCCTATGCCCATAATAAGGACCTGATAAGGCCTATTTCAGGAAGTATAGTCCCCCCCCCTTACCCTCCTAAGGGTCCCTATGATTTAGGAATGACAACTTAGGTGCGAGCTACCGTTTCAGTTTCAGGGTCTGGGCTGTTCAGACTCTGGGTTTTAAGTGCGATTGTTGCGCATTCCTGAATCCTTTCCCTACTTGGAGACTCATGGGTAGTGATAAGTGGGGTTATAAGTAGGGTAACTGTAACTATAACCCTTATTAGCGGACTCATAACCCCACTTCTCACTACCCATGAACCTTCAAGTAAGCCTTCCTCTTCAGAACCACAAGAAGACATCACCGAGAATTCTAAGACCAAACGCGAAACCCTGACTTGCGGGGATCGGACTTTTGCTGACCTGGCACGTATGGTGCGCCCACGCATGGATGCATGTGGGAGTTTCCGAAAATAGGGGGCCCTCATATGGTAGCCTAAATAGTAGGATCTTTTTAAAAAGACCCCAAATAAGGTACCCCTAATTTTCGGAAACCCCCATGTGTGTAAAATCCGTGTGTATCACAGCCCTTCCTTGCAGTTGACGGACATAGCAAGGAAGGACCATGCATCTTACCCCAAACCTAACCCTAAACTCTCAACCCTAAAACCTAAACCCCCAACCTAAAGTCTACCTAACCCCAAATCCTAAACTCTCAACCCTAAAACTTAAACCCCACACCTAAAGTCTGCTTAACCCTAAACCTTAAACTCTCAACCCTAAACCCTAAACCCTAAACCCCAAACCTAAAGTCTACCTAACCCTAAATCCTAAACTCTCAACCCTAACACCTAAACCCCAAACCTAAAGTCTACCTAACCCTAAACCCTAAACTCTCAACCCTAAACCCTCCCTCAACTCTCAACCCTAAAACCTAGACCCCAAACCTAAAGTCTACCTAACCCTAAACCCTAAACCCCAAACCTGAAGTCTACCTAGCCCTAAACCCTAAACTCTCAACCCTAAACCCTAAACCCCAAACCTAAAGTCTACCTAACCCTAAACCCTAAACTCTCAACCCTAAACCCCAAACCTAAAGTCTGAAGGCTCCAGGCAAGACCAGATCCAACCCGAAACCCTGCGATCGACCTTCGACCGACGCCCTGGGGCCCCAACAAAGGCTCAAAGATCTCAAGGGTTTTGGGTTTAGGGTTTAGATCTCAAAGTTCATGACTCATGGTTCATGGCTACGGCTAGCTGGCCCTTTCTGCTCGGAAGACATCGCTGTTGATTGGCTTTCTATAGCCGTTGATGCTGTTGTGTAGTTTCTATATTGGGATGATTGCTAGTGTTTTCCCGCGTGCTGCAATTGAGATACCGCGTAACTATCAGGATGCATGCCCCCTCGAGTTTGGGATTCTGACAGACCTTGTGCCAAGGAAGAACAAAATTCTTGGCCGGCCTACACCCAGCGATGACAGGCGGTGATCGGGGTGGAATGGCATGTAAATGATGTACACACGGCTTTCGGGGATGATCCTGGACACTGAACTGCATTCGTGTCCCTCACACATCTGCTCTCCTTCAGCTTAGGATTATAGCAATACTGTTACGCCAGCGGTCTTGGTGAAGAGCATCTGTTGAATCGTCTTATGATGTCTTATGTATTGGTGGGGTGTTCAAGTTACTGCACCCCCGTCAAAAACCAGAGATTCAATGTCATCCAGGGTCCGCAACAGGCCTCTCTCCAGCCTTGTTGTTCGCTGTTGTCCATGTGTTTTTGATGTGGAGAAAGTTCGCTCTATCTCATTGCCAACAGTTAGTTGCACTCAACATTGGCAGCGCGCCGCTTGCTGCATTCCTCAGTTTTTGTTTCTTACAGACATCTGAGCTGAAGTGATTTAGTTAGCGGTCGGAAAAATCTTCCCCACGTCGTCTCTACACATGGATTCAGATTCGCTAGGAAGTGAAGCGGTGCCAGACGAAAGGGCAGCAATTCCCAACACGGAGCCGTGTGCTTCAGTTAAAGCTGGACCTTTGCAGCCAGAACCCAGCGATCAACAAGGGCTCGAGGATGACGAGATCCAGACACAAATCGATCTCCTCAAGGACTTCCTCCAGCGCCTTGAGGTCACAAGGCCGGAGGTGATAAGAGTGACGCAGGCACGCCACGCACTTTGGTGCTTTGGACGCGCTTTGCGCGAAGGGCACAACGGACGAGACCGTTACCAGCAAAGTGAAGTGAGGCGACATATTGCCCAGTTCTGGTCGCACTCCTGGCGTGGCAATAATACTATGTCCAAGATTCTGTTGCTTCTGGTTGTGTACAATGGCTTGCCGGCCATTCTGGTTGGCTCGGCGGCTTTTGTGTCTGTGCGGATCTGCATGCAGCCGGAGTTTGAGCTGCGGCCTATGCCGAACACTTTAGCTTGGAGTACACTGGCGGGCATTGTTCTTTCAAGCCTTACTTTTCTGACGTGGCCATCTCGCAGACGAGTTTTTCTGGATAGAATATGCATCCACCAGAAAGACGAGAGATTGAAAGCCGAAGGCATGCTCAACTTAGCAGCACTATTAAAGCATTCGCAGAGCATGCTGGTGTGTTGGGATCCAAGTTATGTGCGCCGCATGTGGTGTACCGTAGAGTTACTCGGTCAATCGTGCAGAGCCTTTCCAACTGTTTTGTTGGGTTTCCTAATCCTAGTGCTTTACATGCGAGTCCCCTACAGGGATCCTGTTTTCTTTGTTTCCCAAAACGGACCCAGGTTAGCCGCATACTTGAAATGTCACCCAGACGGTCGCCTGACCATCAGGCCTGTCAGCTGGGGACCATGCACCATTGCTGGGTTCCTGACTGTGGCCATACTGCTGGCGGTTGCAGACACTTGTAAAGGGGATGAGAAGGTAACCGTTAATCACTGTAAATTTTTGGGGTGTTATATCAGTCTACCATACTCTAAAAGGATGTTGGGCTAGGACACTCAGCGTCCAAGGATACTCTGCTCGAGCACTTCGATTCTCAAGCTGTGGCGGAGGTCTCTGCATTTGTCTTCGCTGCCTGTGTGATGGCTTTCATGTATTTCACGACCGTTGCGGCTCGAGCCCATTTCCGGGCTGCAAGTACTGTTCAGGAGCAGCTGCGGACTTTCTCGTTCCTCAATGACACACGCTGCTATTGTTGCAGCGTGAATCACGTGAACCCCAAGACTGGACAAAGGATGATTTGCGACCGTCAGGCTATTGCTGGATGCCTGGAACACTGGTTTGGCTCCGACACAGCTTTTGATGCTGTGGTCCAGCGAGATGTTTCTGCAGCGTTCCAGCGCGGTGTCATGAGCTGTCTGTTGCCATACGCTTGGCTCACGGGAGCTACGATTCCGATTGCCTGGTTCGGCGTTCATGCTGGACTCCAGTCTTTGTGGTGGCGCAGCGGGGTAGACTTGTGGTTGGCTTTTAGCAACACTCTCTACTTGTTTTGCACGTGGCTGGGAACCATCCCCGTGCTCGTAGCGCTGTGGCTGCGGATCCCGCGTTATTTTCAGCAGCACCGATCTACAAGATGCCGGGAGGTGATGCTAAACATGGCCTGCTCGGTTTTGATGGGCATCATGTTTTTGGTGGCTCGCTTGGCCGAGACAGCCATTGTGTTTTCCATCCCAACCTATGGAATCGTGACATGCTCAACCATTTCTCTACTTGCCGCCACCATTTGCTTGGGTGGCTGGGGCAGATTCTTTCGTCGCAAGGCTTCTTAGAACCTCCCTCCCGCAACTCTCTAGGACTCCACGTGCATCCTTCCACAAACGTGGGCAGTTCGATGCATTCTTCAGTGTTTTGCAAACTTGGGATGTACAGATTTTTGTCATGAGACTGCTTGCCAGCATGTTGACTGCTTGCGCTCCAAAAGGAGACCGAAACACATTTGGGTGGTTGTCAAAATTATGGTCCCTTTTTGGATCTTTATTATAATACGGCACCTAATATTTAGGGTACCCAAAAAGGGACCATAATTTTGACAACCACCCATTTTTGCTTGCAGCGCTCAACGACTCGGCGGCCTTGTTCTCATGTCCACGGACATCCAAGAAAAGTGCGATCAACCAGGGCATAGGGCTCAGGGACCAGTGGGGTTTCGGGACCCTGAACTTTATATTGGGTATATAGTAAATATGATATATATATATATACATATGTACACATATATATATAGATATAATTTTGTATATGTTGTTACATATTAAGGGGTTTATGCCTTATAGGGTTTATGAGGGAGATCAACCAGTGCTTGCCCTGCTTGCACCGGCGGCGTCCATGCACGCCAAGATCGTGGCCTTCGATCCAGGCTTTCGGGATCTATTTTTTCGGGCTCGAGGTTTTGAATGTTGTAAACGCACACTGGAAGATGTTCCCTCGGCAGGTTTCGGACATGTTTTCTCCATGGCTTAGAGGCACATAATATAGAGGCCTAAATAACTACCAATACTATTTTGGTGGTTCCTGATTGTATTTGTAGTATAGTGGGCCCCAAAACCCTATTCCCGTCATGAAGGCCCCTAAATTAGCAGGCGCAACGACGAACGACTTCAAGTGGTACCTCACTTCATTGCTTAGGTTCTGAATCTTTCGACGTCTGCAGGCCCTATAGGCCTTTGAAGAAGTATATAGTAATAGTAAGAATAACCCCTGCCCTATAGCTTTTGAGTCCCTAGATGATAGTGCTATAATACATCCCCATACACTACCCCCCTAAACCCTAAACCCAACTATTAAGTAAAGCCCCGAGATTCGACCGTCTCAAAAACAGCGAGGCTTTGGCTCTTAGGTCTCAGGTCGCAGTTCCCACCCCTCAGGCTTACATCCTGAATATTCCTAACCCCTATAAACCCTAGCCCTAAACCCCTAAACCCCAGGCCTACGACCCTCAACTTAGACCCGACGCTCCCAACCTAAAGCCCTAGCTCTGAAAAACATCCGCGACCCGATGGTCCACACCCCGAAACCCGGTGGACAAACATATGGGTGGTTGTCAAAATTAGGGTCCCTTTTTGGGTACCCTAAATATTAGGTGCCGTACTATACTCAGGACCCAAAAAGGGACCCTAATTTTGACAACCCCCCATATGAACGGTGTCAGGAAAGTGTATGATTAAATATGCAATTTGGTGGTTTTTTGGGGGTTCAGGGCTGTAAGGGAGTTCACTTGGAGGGTCGGGAGACTTAGTAAGTAGGTAGTAAGTAGACTTATAAGTACCCTAAAAGGCACCCCTAATTGGGGTTATGGTACTTATAAGTCCCTAAAATAACCAGTTACTAAGTCNAGACTTAGTAAGTAGGTAGTAAGTAGACTTATAAGTACCCTAAAAGGCACCCCTAATTGGGGTTATGGTACTTATAAGTCCCTAAAATAACCAGTTACTAAGTCCCCCGACCCTCCAAGCAGGGTTTAGAGGAATGCCCTTCTTGTGGCTATAAATTAGAAGACCCTTCATAAGATTTTACAAAGCCCTGTAGAAATTGGCTGCGGCAACCTCAAAGCTGAACCGGACACCCGAATAACTCGGGTACGGTAACTCGAGTTCCTGATCTCCTAAGACCGGGTATTCTCTGTTCTTTATATACATCCTCAAAAAGGTAGGCTATTTGGGGTTTAGGTAAGGCCGGTAGCCTGGTGAATCACAGAGTTGGGGCTGTTAGGTTTTTTAGGGTATTCGGTTCTTGTTTTGCGGTGCATTGTTTTCCAACCGTCAGGTGTTGAGATCTTCATATGTTTGGTTGTCAAAATTAGGGTCCCTTTTTGGGTACCCTAAATATTAGGTGCCGTATTATAATTGGGACCCAAACAGGGACCATAATTTTGACAACCACCCATATTACTCCCCCCCCAAAGCCGAGACATTCTCACTCATTGAAGCCTAAGCCCCAAGCTTCAGGCATCAAACCCTAAACCCTAAACCCTGGAATCCTTGGGTTACGGCGTTGCAAACAGTGGAGGCTTGAGGGTCCCATCATGGAGGGTGGGCTTTGGGTTTAGGGGCCTTTGAAGTTCCTGGCTTGAGGTTCCCAGAGCCTCCAAAACCCCTTCATTAAGGAATATACCCCTAGGGGTTCCTTAAAGGGCTCCTTAAAGGGATCTGTAAGGGTACTGTAAGGGAATTAAGGAATATACCTTAAATCATATAAGGGATCCTATTATAATTTAAGGTATATTCCTTAATTAAGGGTTTTGGAGGCTCTGGATTCATGAGGTTGGTTTCTGGCTGCGGGTTTCAGGCTACATGGCCTTCGGAGAACAGAAAAAAGGGACAAAAAATGATGGTTTGGGAATTGGGACCCTAAACCCTAAACCCCTAAAACCCTAAACCCCTAAAGCCCTAAACCCCTAAACCCCTAAAGCCCTAAACCCCTAAACCCCTAAACCCCTAAAGCCCTAAAGCCCTGAACCCCTAAAGCCTAAAGCCCTAAAACCCTAAAGCCCTAAAGCCCTAAACCCCTAAACCCCTAAAGCCCTAAACCCCTAAACCCCTAAACCCCTAAACCCCTAAACCCCTAAAGCCCTAAAGCCCTAAACCCCTAAACCCCTAAACCCCTAAAGCCCTAAACCCCTAAACCCCTCAAGCCCTAAACCCCTAACCCCTAAACCCCTAAACCCCCAAAGCCCTAAACCCCTAAACCCCTAAACCCCTAAACCCCTAAAGCCCTAAACCCCTAAACCCCTAAAGCCCTAAAGCCCTAAAGCCCTAAAGCCCTGAACCCCTAAAGCCTAAACCCCTAAAACCCTAAACCCCTAAAGCCCTAAAGCCCTAAACCCCTAAAGCCCTAAAGCCCTAAACCCCTAAACCCCTAAAGCCCTAAAGCCCTGAACCCCTAAAGCCTAAACCCCTAAAACCCTAAACCCCTAAAGCCCTAAAGCCCTAAACCCCTAAACCCCTAAACCCCTAAACCCCTAAAGCCCTAAAGCTCTGAACCCCTAAAGCCTAAACCCCTAAACCCCTAAACCCCTAAAGCCCTAAACCCCTAAAGCCCTAAAGCCCTAAAGCCCTGAACCCCTAAAGCCTAAACCCCTAAAACCCTAAACCCCTAAAGCCCTAAAGCCCTAAACCCCTAAACCCCTAAAGCCCTAAAGCCCTAAACCCCTAAACCCCTAAAGCCCTAAACCCCTAAACCCCTAAAGCCCTAAAGCCCTAAACCCTGAACCCTCTTTCTTCAGAAATCCCAAAGTTCGCGGAGGCCTCTGGCAGAGACCACGCCTGACAGAGCCTCCCCAAGGCCCCCGGAAGCCTGGGGGCCAAAGCAAGAAAGGGTTTAGGGCTTAGGGTTTAGGGGTCCTAAACCCTAAACTCTAAACCCTTAGGGTTTAGGGTTTAAGTTCTTGAATTCCTGGAACAGCAGGGTTCAGGGGTTCAGGGCTTAGGAGTTTTGGGTTTAGGGGTTCAAGGGTTTAGAGCTAAGGGCTTAGGGCTAGAAACATACAAGGCAAAAGCCCAGAAACCTCCCCAACACGAGAGCTTCAACCTTCTCGAATGTCGAAGTCTTCTACTCAGAGGGTTTGGGGTTTAGAGTTTGGGAAGTTAGGGTTTAGGGTTTAGGGTTTAGGGGTTTTGGGATTTAGGAGTTTAGGGTCTAGGAGTTTAGTTATTTAGCGTTTGGGTGTAGGGGCTCCAATACTGTGTTTGGCTGTGTATTCTGCCGGAGTCGGCGGTATTCTCTCAAGGATCGGACTCGGCTAAGACTGAGGTTTTCGGGGAAGTTTTGCAGTGCTTGGAACAAAGGCACACTCGGGATGCAAGGGTGTTTGTGCCTTTGGGCATGGTGATTGCACCGATCAGCAATAGACACAGCTGCGAGGGCAGCTGCAACAGCCCCAGCACATGTAGCAGCTTGCATCAGCGCTTTTGCAAACAACGTTGCTGTTGCTACCACCACTATCTGCCTGTTCAAGCCAAACCACATCCCCACGTCTTCAACGGTAGTCGACAGCAAGATTGCACTAAAAGCGCCAATAAAAAGAGAGCCTGGAAGTGTGATCACGAAATCCTCAACCCGCCAGTTCGGGGCTTCAGGGCTTGTGGATTCAGAGTTGAAGGTTCAGGGCTTCAGTATTTGGGATTTAGTGTCAGGGTATAGGGAGTGTTTAGGGATGTTTAGGGCCAGAGGGTTTAGGGATTTTTGTGTGTAGGGTTGTAGGGTTTAGGACAACCCCCTGATACCTGCTTAATATAGGGGCCTAAATAATTACCTATACTATTTTGGGGGGTTCCTTATCAGAACTTTAATATAATGGGCCCCGAAACCTTATTCTAATTATTAAGGCCCCTATACCAGGGTCGTAGGGTTTAGGACCACCCCTTGATACCTGCTTCCGGATGTCAAGGAGACCAGGCCTGAACAAGAGATCTGATGACAAAGCTAGTAAGTAGTCTTCCTTGCTTAAAGGGTATTGGGTTCTGAGGTTTAGGGCTTAGGGCCTAAGGTTTAGGGCTTTAGGATTTTGGGGTTTAGGGCGTTGGGTTTCAGGGGGGCGGCGGGGGGGTTTAATATCAGGGGCAAGGTGGTCGCTGCATTTCTCCCCACACTCAAGGAGTGTTCGGGACCTCTCGGGAAGCGAAACGACTGCTTAAGGGTGCTTGACCGTCCTGGCTGCGAGTCCGAATTTCTGAAGACGAACTGGGCTCACTGGACCAACTTCCTTCAGCAGCTAGAGACAGACCGACTTCGGTCTTCCTAGATGCTGGCCGTAAGACGAAGAGGTGAGGAGTCGGACTCCAGCTTCGAGCCGGATCCGTCTCCTCCACGACGGCCGGTGCCAGCAGGTCGGCGGGATTGGGGGAACTGCCGTGGCCAAGGTGTTGGACCCGCAGTTCGAGGTGGTGGCCTCACATCTGACGGCAAATTCGATCATGCTCTGTAAGACTATAACAGCGAAGTCACAGAGTTGACCCTTGCCGAGACTGGTCGCTTGCATGGATGCAGCCTAAACTTCAGTCTTTGCACCCATTTCTCCGCATGTCAGATGGTGGCATCGATGGCATCTGTGCCCAAAGCAGCGACTAGAGATTCCCTGCTGAGCCTCCTTAGCCGAACTGAACTTCGGACCTCCTGAAGCAAAGAGCCGCAAATTTCAAGTACCCACAGAAAGGAGCGTCGAACAGTCGTCATATCGAGTTTTGAAGCGTAGGATTTAGGACGTATGATACCTGCTGCAGGTTCTATATGAGTGACGTGGTAGAGCCCCGAACCCTGTCATGGCTTGCTTTGGACCCTTATGTCCGGTTCCTAGACGTTTAACCCTGGCATTTCTGTTTGCCAGGACAAGACAACCAAGTGTTGATGGAACTTTTGGACCCCAAACCCTTTACTCGCGAATCCCCACCCTACTGGTGCGGTATGTGTTGAAGGCAAGGTGTAGGTGCAGCATAGGTTGAAACACGAAAACCTAGTTTTTCTAGTGTAAACAAACACTTCATATGAGGGTTTGCTAATAAACACCTGCAGACAATACAGACAGGTAGGTTTTAGCAGTTCAGTTAAGGCATGGTTCAGCGATTAAGATCTGGCAGTTTTGCCTGTAGGCTTGGCAGCTGCATGTACACCTCGGGTTTACGGTTTAGGGACTAGGTGTAGGGTTTGGGGTTGGTGGTACACCTTAGGTTGCAGATCCGCGACCGTTTGGATTTGAGAGTCTTTGGTACTGCGATGATCACGCAAGTGGAGAACCATTTGTACTCCCGATGCAACTTTAGCCCGTAGAGGGAGGTCGATCGTGTTGGTGTTCAAAGATGGCACCGTAAGACCATAAACACCCGGGCTTGAATAGTGGCTGCAAAACTTTGGGCTTATCATGTGAGGACTTAGGGCCATAGTTGTTGGATTCAGGGGCGATGGCGTTATTTTAGTGCTGTCGAAACGAGCAACGTTGGAATCGCATGAAGATGCTCTGGCAAGTGACAGGCCGGGTGCGATTTTCCCGCCCTCCGCCGTGATGCAAGCTAGGCTTTGAGAGGGGGTTTAGAATTTGAGATTTTACGGCCCTAGGAACTCGTAGGCTTGCTTGAAAATGCCTTGCAGGGTTAAAGGCTTCAACGGGTCACGGCCATTGGGATTTAAAGTTTGCGCTTCGGTTTGTTATAATTATAAGGGCTCCTTTAAGGGTCCCTTTAAAGGGATCTATAGGGATTCTATAATGGCATAGGGTTTAGGGTTCATGGGTAGTTACAAGTGGGGTTATAAGTAGGGTAACTGTAATTCTAACCCATATTAGGGGACTAGTAACCCGACCTATCACCACCTATGAACCTCCAAGTAGGGTTTAGGGTTGAGGGGTTTCCTTGGGGTTAAGGGCTCAAGGTTTCGCGTTTCGTCAGGCTGAAGCCTGAAATAATCGCCGAGATTCATGGGTAGTTACAAGTGAGGAGTTGTAAGTCCCCGAATACGGGTTTTAATCAAAGTTTCTCTACTTATCCTCCCACTTGTAACTACACAGCAGCCTCCAAGCAGGGTCGAGGCCTTCAATGAATCCTCAGTCAGCTAGTTTGCACTCAATTTCTCCCTGTCATTCTTCGGATTTGGTGCTTCCAGGATGCACCTCAAGTCCGATTTCCAAGAGCCCAAGAAACCCAGATCCTGAAACTTACGCACAGTTTAAGATTCAACCGCGGAACTCTGGAATGCTGGAGGACATGTAAACCGCCATCATCTACCCTACGCCTTCAACCATACACGACTCCGAAACCTCAAGTCCTAAACCATCTTTCGCCTCTGGGGCATCTGAGGTAGGCATTGCAATCGTGCACACTCCGTTTGTTAGGAGCATTGATGGCCGCATGGTTGCCTTACCTTACGGTGATACTAGAAACAGAGGTCCTCCTTCACATCACCTTGGGAAAGCTTTAGGTGACACCCTGAACCCCGCAACCTGGACAGCTGGCTGTAAGCCCAAGAGCACCTCGACTGCTTGAAGACCCCGAATTCCTTAGCTTCTACAGCTAGTACCATCTCGCACCGGCCTAAGCCTGGACAACGACACGAGATACCTAGCGGCATTGAGGGTCGAGGGTTCAGGGGGAAGGGCTTAGGGTTTCAGTGCTACCTGTACTTCACTCCCGACATCCCCAAAACCTTGAGCTAAATCCTTATTGCGCTCACACCCTTCTGCCCTGAGTAGCAGGAATGATGCGATGAGCAATGGATGGTACCCCCCCCCTCTCATCCTAAACCCTAAACCCTAAAGTGTTTGAGGCCCCTCCTAGAGCCAGCGCCGGCCAAACGCGCCTTGGCATCGCTTCGCGTCAGCGCCAAGGAGCTGGCAAAGGAGAAGCCGGGGCCTTACGCGGTCTAGGGATTGAGGTTTAGGGGTTAGGGTTTAGAGTTTAGGGTTTAGGGATTTAGGGTTTAGGGGTTTCGCGTTTCGGTTTAAGGTCTATAGGCTAAGGTCTAGGGTTTGGAGTCTTGGAGTTCAGGAGTTGGGGTGCTGTTTTCGTGGTTCTATTGGGGTCTAGGACTTCAGGAGATGGGGTCCTTGAAAGGGACTGTAGGCTTTGGGGTAAGGGTTCCTTTAACACTCAGACTGTCATTGGTGTTTAGGGCCTTTTGCGGTATGCACGCGCGTGTGTGTGTGTGTGTGCCTAGGATTTCAAGGTGTGTTGTTGACCTGTGTTGCTACGTGCAGGGGGCTTTCAGAGTTTTGGGCCATCCGAGACCTGAAGGAGTTGAATGATCTGGGCTAGGTTATAAGGTTTAGTTAGTGTTGTTGCTTTTCAATGTTTGCTTTTTCTGCTGTTGAGGAGAATCCCGGGGTGGAGAAGTATGGGGGCTTAGAGAGGGACCTTGAAGCACCCTTTCATTAGCCCTTATCGAAACCCTATAGCACCCTTATCCCATATACAGCGCTAATGCCGTAAAGCATCGGGTTGCCGGGATCCCCGCCGCATCAATGTGAATTCTGCGAGAGCTCTTACGCCACAGTCCGTGATCTGCGCATACATCAGAAAAAGTCTCATCTTGAAGATCTGCCTCTGGACTGGAACCGAAGTCAAGTTACTCTGGAAACTGTGCGCTTTCATGCTGTTGATGGTATGCCGACCTGCTCCTACTGTCTTTTGCAGCTTAAGAACTGGCAAAACCTGTACATGCACTTACTGCAATCACGCTGCAGAGTGCTGGCTGAACAGCTCTCCGAGCCATCCCCTGAGCCCATCTCTGCCCTGGCTACCCTAAACCCTAAACTTTAAACCCTAAACCCTATACTATACAGCCGTTCGTCCGGAACCTGGATGCTTTTACTCAGCTTCGCAAACGTGGCCTTCAATCCTGCGTGGACATCACGGACCGCGGATTCTATTGGGGGAGATCCTGTGCTTGGGTCCCTGAACCCTTCTTTGATGAGGTCAAGTTTAGTTCGTTAGGGATGAAGGTGTAGGGGCTACGCTACGACTACGAATGGGATCTCCCTAAACTCTGAACCCCTGAATCCGAAGCGGTTTAGGGCTTAGAGTGATTTAAGTATGGAAGCTTCAGGTTAGAAGGCTTGTGGACTAGGGTTTCGGAGTTTCATGTGGGAATACGGGTTTAGTTAAGGGATAGGATTTAGAATTTGGACAAGGGATGATCGTTTCTCAGCAACAGTTTTAGAGAGCAGGGCCTAGCTTTTAGGGATATGCGTTCAGAGTTCAGGGGTAGCGGTTTAGGGTTTAGGGTAGGCCTAAGGACTGGTTTTGGGGAGTCAGAGTTCATGAGTTTTTGGACAAGGGCTTAGGGAGAGGGTCGGGTGTGCCGGTGTGTTCTTTTTGGTTGGGGGCCCATGTCGGCAGTTGAATGGAATGGCCTTGAACCGAGAAGTGCCACTAGTGAACCCCCATATGCCTTTAATCTTTAATCCCTAATTCAGAACCCTGGGCACTGAAAGGTTGCAGATGCTTCAGCGACAGCGTGCTGAGGGGATCCTCTATGCCAAGATGGAGGCAGGAGACAGGTTCCTACAGCTTCAGAAAGTTTAAGCCCAAACATAGGAGCATCTCGTGTTAGGGTTGAGGCTTATTAGCCATTTCGCTTGCCTCACAGGGCTCGGCATAGGTTTTCTGCTCGGGGGATGGCATTTCCAAGCCTCGATATTTTTGCAGGACGTTAGTGTGATGCCAGAACCCAGACATTTGGACAACCAAGTAACATGAAGTTCTAACATCCAAGCCTCCAAGCCGTGGAAGTAACAAGTGTTAGGACCACGGAAAGGTTTCTCCATGTAAAGATCTCGCGATGCCTGAGAACGTAATAGCAAAGGCATTGATCCCTTGTCTTTGAAATATGTTGGGTAACATTCTACATGTTGATGGATACTTAAACCCAATAAGGACTAGAAATGTACATTTTCGAACCCTAAACCCTAAACCCTAAACCTAGAAATGTACATTTTTAACCCTATCCCAACCATGAGCCAGTTGTCAAACCGAAGAAAAGGCCTAGGGAGCCCGGGACCCCCCCAATTCTCAAAAAAAAAACGTATGGGGCTAGGGTTTAGGGTTTGGGGGTTTAGGGTTTAGGGTGTAGGGGTTTAGGGTTTAGGGTTTAGGGTGGGCAGTCCGGCTCGGATATGATCTTGCGCCTACTGAGAATTCGGCGTACATAGGGTTTTCCCGACTCGGGCTGTTTCGACCGCAAGCTGCACTGTCCAGGGCTTGCTTCCGCGAGTTTGGGCTTAGGATTCGGGGTTTCGAGCTTCAGGGTTTGGGGTTTAGGGTTGAGGGCTTCGGGTTCGGGGTTTCCGGGGTAGGGTTGAGGTTGGTTGAAGGCAGGGTCGAGAATTCGTGCTTCACCAATACTTTTGGAGACATCTCGCGGCGAAAGTAGAGATTGAAATATCGGCGCAAGTAGAGATTTACGACTTTGGGCCCTGGCCTCAAAGACTGCCCCAAGATGTGAGCGTGGCCCTTGGCCAGGCTCCATCAACGTTGCAACTTCATCGCATGAAGTCGTCCAAAGCAGCTGTCCCAGTGGCCTTCAGGGGCAAGGTTTGAGGTTTGTTGAGGGCGCAACTGGTTAAAGCATCCCTTCTTGTGATGAAGGCAGCATCCTTGGTTTATTCAGCCTTGGTTGTAGCAAGCATGGAATTTTTTGCAACAGAACAACGGACGGCCAACGCCACTACGGCACTTCGAATGCCCACCCACTTACATGTCCCTGTTTTGAAAAGCTGAGAATCCCGACACCCAAGTTCTGAATGTGCGAGCCCTAAAGACCTGCAGCACCCTAAACCCTAGCAGCCCCTAGCAGTTGGGTGAGCAACCTGCAAACGTTTCGGGCTTTCATCGACCTTGTTCAGCCTGTCACCTCGGCCACTAGGTCTCGGAGTCCGTATGAGGGGGATATTTATTGTTCGGGGGAAGGGATTTTAGGTGTATACATATATATATGTATATACACACACACATGTCATGATTATGTTAGATGTCATCACTGTTTTTGTTTGCATCGAGTGTAGGCCGTAGGGATGCTTGAGACAAGTGTGAGAATCGCTGACGAAAGGCCACTACAAGACAATGCAAAACTCACATGGCCTGTTCGAGCGAAGTCGAAACGATGCATAATACAATGAGGTTCAGAATCACTAGTAGTACCATTCCCTTGTAGCCCCGGATGTCCCGAATTTAAGTATATGCCTTACCTGAGGGACCTTCTCAATTTATTCAGGCCTCTACATTACTTCCCTGGGACCGACCCTCTTCCCTTTGCATCACCACCTTGACCAAACATGAACTTCGTCTCCAAATCGTTAGTAGAGCAATGAGCCTTTAACTTTGTTAGGGTACTGCAAAAGTAAGCCCTAAACTGGGGCCCTGAACCCTAAACCCATACCAAGAGATGGAAGACGTTCGTGGAACCTCGCCTTTGTTGACAGATCCTGTACCCTTAGCCAACCTTGGAATCTGGCTCCAGGTCAGACGAGTCGGTTGAGTGGGTTTGCCTTACCTAGTGGCTTCTTCACCCTGGCACTTCCTCAGCAAAACGCAAGCCCTACACAAGTTCGTATATGATATGTAATATATATATATATACATACATTTATATATGTATGTATACACATATATATGTACATATGTGTATATATATATATATAAGCCACATTCTTCGCAAATGCAAAGGCCGGCCTGATACAGATGGATGGCACCTGGGAGCAATCTGCTATGGCCAGATGCCTACAGTTCCGAGGATAAGTAATTTGGGTGTTGCTCTGACGGCCATCGTCAGCGGCAGTAGTACCATGACAAACGGGAGTAGCGTCACAATTCTGACTTTGGCTTCCGCATTGTCTTGGCGGGAGAACTCTCCTATGAAGTTGTTAGTCTGCCTCTACGAACAGATGGGAATTTGCATCGAAGTCTTGTCCGTATCCCTATTCCAGTGGCCATGCACTACACATGCTTCCATCTCTGTGCTGATCGTCAAGACACCAACCGGATGATCCATGTGCAGGAGAGTTGCTAACAGTCAAGACTTAGTATAGGTACAGGTCGGACTAAGTGGTAGCACTATCCCTGAATAGTCCCCGTTATATGTATACTATACGGCAAAGCAATGTTCTAATCGGTCAGCCCCCTACATTATACGAGTCCTTACTGCGAGAAGGGCTCGCTTGGCTGCGGTTTTGTCGCGGAGCTGAACTATGAATTTCGTGCTTAAGTCTTCGACCGAATCCCTAAACCCATGGGTTTAGGGCTTAGGAACTGAACCTATTGAGGAGGCCCCAAAAAACCTAGGCCTGCGCCTTGAAACCCTGATCAGCTCTGGTCCTGCGCACACGATATAAGGACTCGCATGAAGAAGCATACTTGGAGGTTCGTGGGTAGTTATAAGTAGGGTTATAAGTCCCCCAATATGGGTTATGTTTATGACCCCACTCCTTATAACTACCCATAAACCTCCAAGGAGGGTTTTGTAGTTTAGGTGTTAAAGGAGCTGCCTGCAACTCCTTCTGAGGGTTTGTTTCGGCGGCTCCGTTTGAGATGAATCTGTTGGGGTCGCGGGCTCGTCTGAGCCCTGTCAAGCCATGTAGGAGTTTTCAAGAATTAGGGGTACCTTGTTTTGGGGTCCTCTTGGACTTCTCCATCAATCTGGCGATTATGGGTTCAGGTTTGCCATGACATTTGTCGGGCAAATGTGTCCGCGGGTGATGACGCTGACATGCACCCTAAACCCTAAACCCTTAACCGTGTGCACAGTGCGTGAGTTCCTCGAGGGGTACCACGCTGTCATGCGGCTTCCCGATGCTACGGGCGACGGCGGATACTACTTGGAGGTTCATGAGTAGTTGTAAGTGGGGTCATAAGCCCCCTAATATGAGTTCTAAGTATAGTTACCCTACTTATGAGCCTCCAAGTATTCCCTCCTGAAGTCACAAGTGAGATGTCCTTCACTGAGTTCGGCCCGTCGATGCAAGATGCTGTACGCTCTCTGCAATGACATCCAGAACACTCTATTCGATGAAAATTCCAGCATCTTGGGCTGGCTTCACTGCTGCACATGATCTTGGCACAGCCCAACTACTTCCAATTTCTCGTCCTTACTATAAACGTAGTAGAATTATCATTGTTACTATTTCTTACTGTTATTACCACCATTGTTGTTACTATTTTTACCTAAAGTCAAGAGTAAGGCTTATGCCCTTCACCTCCACCCTTCCAGCATGAATCGTCGGCCGTAAACCCGACACCCAAGCCCGACAAATCTTGCCCTCAACGGGTTTAGGGCTAGGAGCTTAGGATTTTGGGCGTCGGTCCCAGGGCGGATCCCTTGGCAAAGCTCTGCCGCTCGCCCCCCTCAGAGCGAAGCAGGCAGTTGAATGCAGCTCTTGGTTGAGGGGGGCGGGGTATGTGCCTAATGACCTAATGATACCAATGGATGTGGCTAGTAACAGGCAAATTCTTATCGGGAACGGTAATATTACAAGAGCAAGCAATATACTATCAATATGGAAAAGACTCGGGACAATGCCAAGTCTGCTTACGAATGGCTAGCGTCAGAAAAATGGCAGTCGTGGTACTTGCTTAGACAGTGAACGGGGGAACTTTAAACTTTTTGGCCTTATATATTAGCTCTATCTCAGAAAGTTTGAACTTTTTGTGACCCGGCTGTTGAAGAAGAGAGTTTGTGGTGTCTGTTCAGATTCAGGTTCTCGGGAGCGGCGTTTAGACGTTTAAGAAGCTGCAACTCTAAATCCCTAGACCTTTAAAAACTCCAAACTCTGAAGACTAAAGACTCTACAGGCCTCTAAACTAACCCTAAACCCCTAAACCCCAGTGTAGACTTGCGGACTTAGGTTTCAGGGTTTTACAAGTTGCAGAGTTTCAGGGCCGTTGTCTGGTCAGCTGCAGACGGTTCAGGGTTGAGGGTCAGCTACATCTTGAGTTTGGCAATGTTACAACTAAAGGTTGAATGTTCAGGATTTTCGGGTTAGGCGGGGGTTTGGGGATAGACAGGAGAGGTTTTTGCAGAGCGGGACACTGCTCAGGGAAGGTTGCATTTACGCAAGTTTCGGGGAAGAACGGCCATTATGCGCATGTGTGTACGGTCCTCTCCATTTCGGCGGCTGGAGAGAAGAGGGCATGTGGACTTGAGATACAGGCCTAGATGATAGGTGTAGAGCTTCAGGGGGGCTAACTTTGAGGTTTTCGGGTTCCATCACTTAAGCAAGTACATTGTAAAGGATCGATATTACTTGTGCCTGGTGCTCTTTTTTCGCATTTGTTCTACTCGGCTGCTGACTTGCGAACAGGCGCCCGTGAAGGAGGATAAGAACTGCAAGACTCGATCCAAGGCACCTGCATTTCAGCTGGGTTTAGGGTTTTACTGGGGGAGAATCACCATCCTAATCCGTGCTTCATTCAGAATCAACAGCTCAGCCTCCAGTTGCTATTTTCATGCTTGTCCCGACCATCAGCAGCACCATGGAATATCATTATACACAACTGTGACTGCGGCTATGCCGAGTTGATGTACGCATCTGTTTTTCAGTGAGGGTCAGGGCTTCAACTTAGAAGCTCACTGTCCCGGACCAGGTACCAGGGTTGCCTGACGAACTGTAAGCCCGGCAGAAGTTCAAAATAATGCATTCAGTTGTTGGTCCGTGGTAGGGCATATAGTCTACTTAAAATAAGGAACCCTGAGAATAATATTATTCAGGTTTTGGGGAGTTGCAAGGATAACGGGAGGTCTCCTGGCTCTCTGGTGTTCGCTTCCCTGCGTTGTTCGCTGTTGCTCTGAGCTTCTGGCTGCTCGGAAGATCCCTCCAAATGGAGTTCCCATATAAATGTTTAGGGTTTAAGGTGTAGGGCTTAGGTAGTAGTAGCTCACCGCAGAACAGAATCCTGGAAATTGTTTTTGCCCGCCCAATAGCTTATTGCCGAAACAGCAACCGACAAGGCGGAATTCCCCACTAGTTTGCTGCACAAGAGAACACCGTTCAAGAAATCTGCCAGTCCCATCGATCACTGACAAGTTGAAAGCTTTCCAAAAGATCCCAGGTTAGAGGGTCAAAGCCCGAAATTCCCAAGTTGAAAGCTTTCCAGAAGATTCGAGGACCCTAAACCCTTAACCCTAAACCCCTGAATTCTTCAGAGACCTCGGTCTTGAAGCTCCAAGTCGCCTGAAGCCACCACCCGCAGAGAAGCACTGAACCCTGAAGTGCAAAATTCAGAGTTTTCTAGCTTCCTCACGCCAGGATTTGGGTTGAAGGGTTTTTGTCTGTTCAGGGCTTTGGGTTTAGGCTTTTTAGGCTTAGTTTCTTGGTAGTTTGGTCTACACTTTCAGGCTTCCCTTTGGCTGACACTGTGCGTTGGTGCCTACATAAAGTGAACACTGAGGTGGGAGTGTCAGAGAATCAAGAGCCCCCCCCATTCGACCCTGATATAGTAGGATCCTGAGGAAGAAAAGGCCCCCCAAAACTGGGATCCCCATATCCTAACACTCCGAAGGACGAGCATGGGATCCAGAATCTGCTTGTGCGTAAATGGCCCAAACCTGTACAGAAACCGTGTACCCTATGCCCTGCATTAAAACATAGGGCTTTGGAGACTTATGCCAAAGATCCTGTCTTGCCTGTCTGGTTACCTGGACAGGCCAATGCGATGTCCAAGGTCGGGGACTGTGTGTCGTATACATACAGGAGTTTCCGAATTTTAGGGGTACCTGATTTTGGGGTCCTTGTAAGAAGGATCCTACTCTTTTGGGTACTACACTAGGGTCCCCTATTTTAGGAAACTCCAATACAGATCTTGAGCCCTTAGTGGTATGAGCCCTCCGGAATCCGGAAGACCGTTAACTCTTAGCTGGGAAACCCTAAACCCTAAGCCCCTAAACCCTAAACCCCTAAACCCCTCAACCCCTAAACCCCTAAACCCCAAACCCCTAAACCCTTGCAGTATCGAATGATGTCATCCGAGCATAGCGGCTCTGGGGTTCACGTTTGAGGATAGGGCTCGGTGTCTACTGCTTGGGCTTTTCGGGGAGCTTAGGGTTCCTTTGAAGGGGATTCTAAGGGCTCCTTTAAATAGGTATTTTTTAAAGGGGATTATAAGGGTTCCTGTAAGGGGCTCTAGGGTACAACGAGGGTTTGGGAGTTTAGAGGTTGGGGGGTCTTTTGGTGTTTAGGATTTTGGAAAAGCCCTAGGGATTAGGTCTTTGTAGAAATTGTTCAGGGTTTGGGTGCCAATAACGTTTTGACCGAAACGTTGGGACCGAAAGTTTTGACAGGGTTTCCTTGTTGAACTTGGTGTTCTGGGCTGGGAGTGGCTGCTGGGGGGCTGGGGGTTGGGGTTGGCTTGAAATTGACGGTTTAGGGGGTTCAACGCAAGCAATGACAAGCAATTTCTATGTATTTCTTTGTTGAGGGTTTAGGGATTAGGGTTTTGTACTGGGTGAAATAGCACCGAAGCTCGAAGGCTTTCTGCGACCGTGTACCATGGTTTAGGCTTTAGGGTGTAGTGTTTAGGGTTTAGAGCAAGCCGCTCTGTGCCAAAGGACCTCGGAGCCGCAACATGGTAGATCACAGATTCATCTCATGGGGTGAGTGTGCTGCATGGGTGTCCTGAGCCGGCACCTGCTTAAGTAGTTGCGATACAGCTCATTGTTAAGGGAACCCTACAATAGAGCGATGCATTCAGCATTTCATCCCTTTCTGGTCCGTGGCCTGCAGAAGTCTTAGGTGTTTCCTGCTTCGGAACCCTGTCCCTGAGGCCCTGAACCAATCATGCAAGGCCCTTGTCGCATAAACTCATTGGCATGGTGTTGGGTCGCGGGGTCTGTGCAGGGCTCAGGGTTTGAGGATTCGGGAGTGTGAGCTCGTGCAGGTTTGGCATTTAGGGTTTGCGTAGATATGTCGTGGAACTAGCCAATACCCGAAGCAGGATTGAATAGGCGCAGAGCGCAACTTAATTTGAAGTCCTGAATTAAGACCTACGCAGTTAGACTCGGCCGACGGGCACGAAGACACAGATGCAAACAAAAAATGGAGACAAGGCCCTCACGTTCAACAACTCGACAAGTGACTCCAGACCTTCACCCTTCGCCCTGACTGGGCTTTTTGGAACCCAGAGACTCCAATACCCCTTAATTAAGGAATATACCCTAAATCATATTAGGGTTCCTGTTATAATTTAAGGTATATTCCTTAATTAGGGGTTATGGAGTCTCTGGGAATAGGGTTTAGGGTGTAGGGATTTAGGGTCTGGAGCAGTTGGGTTTGGGTTTGGCCGCCTCGGTTCAACATCCCAAACTCCATGGCTTGCAAAAGCTCGAAAGCTTTGTAACATAGGGCCGCAATAAATAGAATAGAGTTTTGGGGCCCATTATACTACAATTCTAACACGGAGCCCCCGAAATAGTATTGGTAAGTATTTCGACCCCTAAACCCTAAACCCCTAAAGCCCTAGGCCCTAAACCTATAGTAAGCAGAACCGACCCTGCCCAGTCGCAGAGCTTGCCGGCAATCTCCCCGGGCCAGCGGCCCGACTCTCAGAATCTCAAATGTCTGGGAGCACTTAGTATAGGGGCCTTAAAAATTAGAATAGGTTCCCTTTACAGGGGTCCTTAAAAGGGTTCTACAAGGGAGCCATAATTGGGTTCTATAGGTTTGGTGTTCAATAGAGGGCCGAAATAATTTATACTATTTTGGGGGTCCCTTATTATACTCATAGTATAATGGGCCCCAATACCCTATTCTAATTATAGAGGTCCCCTATGTTAGCAACTTCGGGCTTAGTACTTCGAGCTAAGCACGAAGAGTGCGCCGAAGGGTCCCTAAACCCCACACCCTGAGCCTAAACCCTAAACCCTCCACCCGAAACCCTAAACCCCTAAACCCTTGCAGGGTTTTCCATATTCGAGGGCCCGGTAGCGTTGAGAAGTTTGAGGTCTTGGCTCAATGGCTTCTTAGTAGAAAGGAGGGGGTTCAGAGTTCATGGGTTTAGGGTTTTGGGGTTTAGGGTTTAGCAGTGGCCTTCAACCGTTAGGTTTTTGGTGGTATTATAACCCTTTATAATCCTTTATGTTCCCAAGAATCCCAAAGCTTAGCCTCTAGTTCTGTAGGATACTGGACAAGTATGGCTATGGGGGTGTCTGATTCTGAACTTCAAATTTGTCGGTTCGCAGGTCTTAGACAGCTGAGGACGGGGATGTAAGTGGGCTTGAGCAGTGAATGTGACGGCTTTTCACAGCAAGCTTTGCATTCGTTCTTCGGCTCCAATCAGAGAGGCAATTTGCAGAAACCTCCCTCAGATCCGAAATCTAGAGCCAGGGATCCTTTTGGGTGTAGGAGCAGCATAGCTCCCCTAAACCCTAAACCGTAGCTACAGGTGCTCCTGAACCCTGAAACCCATTGAACCCTACAGCCCTCTTCAAGGCCTCGAGGCACGGCTCCAGAGTCTGAATTTAAAGCCAAGAACCCCAACACCGTCCCAGAGAGCCCAAGGGGCCCCTTAATTAAGGGATATACCTTAAATCATAAGGGGATTCATATTATGATTTAAGCTATATTCCTTAATTAAGGGGTATTGGGCTCTCTGGGTTTGCCGAAGGATCCCTCGAAGGATCTTCAAAGGAACCTGAAGTACAAAGCTCATAAAGCCGCAGGGCCCATGCTCAGCGGGAGGCTGCCCAGGCTGGTTGTTGGGTTTCTTTGTCGAGTCGGGTGCGGTGTAGTAGTCATCGCTTAGGTTTTAGGGAGTTTATAGTTTAGGGTTTAGGGTTACCGTATGGTTTAGGGGTTCTGTTGTCGCAATCCTCACAATCGTGTGAGTAGCGGCAAATTTCAGGGCGCTTTGAACCGCAATGAGGATGAGTGTTTGCGAAAAGTTGCAAGCAGGGACCTGGAAGGGAACAGTAAGCAATGGTCTTCGATCTTTAAAGATCGGTATCATTGATCTAGGAATGTAGGGCTTAGGGTCATAGATAATGTTTCCTAAACCCTAAATCCTAAACTTAAACCATAAACCCTAAACCCCTAAAACGCTAAACCGTTGGAGCTTGGTACCTTGGCATCGCCCTTTCTGTCATAGCCTTTATCCAACTACTCCCGAATCTGAGGGCTCAAGGCTCCGTCGGCTCTATCGTTTTTAGGGTTTAAGGGTTTAGGGGTTTAAGGTTTAGGGTTTAAGGGTTTAGGGTTTAGGGTTTAGGGGTTTAGGGGTTTAGGATTTAGGGGTTTAGGGGTTTAGGGCTTAGGGGTTCAGCGTTTAGGGTTTAGGGGTTAGGGGTTCAGGATTTAGGGTTTAGGGGTTCAGGGTTTAGGAGTTTCGGGTTTGGGAAGCCTCAACTGCGACCTATTGCCGCAGGCGCGGATGCAAGGCTTGCAGGTGCGGGCTTTCGACATGAGATGAGCCAGCAAAGCAACATAGGAAGTGTCGGCTTTGAGTGTCGGAACCACGGTTAGTAAAGTAGCGAAGATGACATTCAAGGCATCATTACCCGAGCATCAAAGCGTCTTCACGCACATGCATCATGTAGCACTCCAGTCGAACTTGCATACCTCTGGATACCTTAAGATGGCCACACGTCAAGTTTCAGAGTCTCACCGAATCCATCGTAGCTGACCATTGCACGTTCTGTGCAGCAACACGGTTGAACGAAATCATGAGCGGCAACTACGGAAAGGAATTGCTTTGTTCTTGCCCATGTGGCCGAATTTGCATGATATGTCTGCAACAAAACTTGTGTTTAAAACCTATGGAAGCTAGTATTGTGAACGATGATTGGGTATTACAGTCTCAACATACTTATTAACAATGGTCGACACAAGGTAAAACAAAGGTACAGGGACAAAGTAAAAGGAAGGTGCCCTCTTCGGGAGAATGTAAAGTAAAGGTACCGGGAAAAGAAAGGAAAAAAGGAAGGTGCCCTCTTCAGGAGAATCGAACAGAAAGAGGACTGCGGGGCGGGCGCACGCCGCGCAGGGGGAGGGGGGTAGGGAGGGCGGGTCTGGGATGGGAGGGGAGGCCCCCCTCAGCTTTTTCTTTCACTTGCTTTTTTCCTTTCCAGCCACCGCCTTAGCCTTTTTTAGGACAAAAGTAAACAATGGTAAAACGATGGTAAAAAGAATGCAAAGGTGATAAACAAAGAAAAAAAAACGGGATCGCAACAAATTACAAGTGTTACAAACAAGGTGAACGGAACAGTCAAAGCAAAGTGGGCCCGTAAAACCAAAGGTCAAAGGTGGGAAAGAAGGTGCAAAAAGCTGGGGGAGACCGAAAGCCAGAAGGGACCGAAAAACAAAACACGTGCAAACCGGCCCTGCTACCTGCCCGATACCTTTACCTTTCTCTTGGTGAGTTACACTTTATTGGTGTGTTGCTTTTTTACACCTTTCTCAGATGCGTTTGTGTTATCTTTAGTTAATTGAAATCGGCCCCATTTCAATTATTGAAATATAAAGGGTTGGGCTGGAACTAAGTGAAATTAGCAAGATTTTAACTATTTCATTTTTTTCGAATTCTCTATAATTGAAATAATTGAAACAAAATTTTATTTTTAATTATTTCAATTACTATGGAGGCACACTATGTTGAAGCCGGAAGTATGACTATTTTCTGGACTCAAAATCGTGCCCTCAAAACCACTAGTCTTGCACGTATCTTGATACGTATTCGCTGGATCCGAATTCTTCTCTACGGTGGGACCCAAATTGGGCTCGGTGGGACCCGATGGGTCCCATTCTAATTATTTAAGGTCCCTATATTATTTTAGTAGCTGAGTGGATACACTTTACACTTTTTGGGATAATATCACCCACTATAAAACTGAAAATGTACACTTTTGGGGGCTTATGAACTCAATAACTAAGTTAAACCATAGCCTTCACATCCTGGATTTCGGGGTTTCCGGTTTACGGGGGTCGGAGACAGGGTTCAGGGGTTGCGAGTGTGTTAGGGTTTAGGGTTTAGAATTTGAGAATACCGCGTATGCAGGTGTTCTGATATTACGGATACTGTAACGCGAGTGCACACAGGTTCTATCTCTTATATGTATAATATAGGTATATATATTATATTCATATAGTGTTTGCCCTAAACGAACCCTTATTCAAAAGGAATAAACCCCCCAACCCAAACCCACTAGAATGTTATCCGTACTTTTGTGGTCATGTAACCATAACCAACCCCTAAACCCAAATCCCAAGATCTTTCCTTTATCTCGAAGGCTTAGGGCTAGCAGAAGAAGCACATGACTTGAACGAACATAGGGCATATCCATAGGCCCCATAGTAGTACCTTTTTTAGATTAATTATAGAATTCTAAATATGAATACCAAAAAGGAACTACTATGGGGCCTATGGGCATAGGGTAAAGGGCTCCGCCGCACGGTTGCAGGGTCCTTTAGGGTTTCTTGCTTCGATGGGCTTCGGCTTTACCCTAACCTACAAGAACCTACTTTTTTGCTAGGGTCCCCATAAATTCCAAGGTAGCGTTTATATCAGACTGGCTTCCCGAAGCCTTGGCCCAAATCGGGTTCGGAGGGACCCGGTGGGTGCCAGCCCTTCTCTACGTGGGACCCTACACCCCGTTTGGAATTTACAATGCTAATTAGGATGAGGGGAGGCCCCATGATAACCATTTTCACTGCCTTTTAGCGTTGTAGTCCAAGTGTGCGTCCAGCCGGTATAATTAATTATTTAGGGGGAGCTGGGCACAAGCAACGTTGACCGTTAAGCAGCTTTTTGTTGAGGGTTTCGGCCCAGTTTGCAGGTCCAGATTCCGGACACCAAGCCAGCTTCATGATAGAGCGCCCTGAATGTGCATGGGTCCAATTTTGAGGTCCGTAGAGCGGCTCTGAAACCGGAACTCGAACACGGGAACCAAATCTGGTCACAAGGATGGGAGCACAAAGCAGCCCAACAAGTGATCTAAATGATTGGGGTCGACATTGTGGTTCCCAAAATGTGGAGTTTCTGTGGCTCCAAAATTCGGCCCGCAGCGCGGCCCGTAAACTGGTGACCTTGCTACTGCTGGCATTAAGAAAGCTGCCCAGAAAGCGGTCCCAGAAACGAAGCCGGAAGTCGTATGCTTCGCTGGCCAATCCAGTNTGCAGCTGCCCAAACGTGCCAGCTGCTAGACTAGACTAAAAGCTCGCACGTAGCTTGCTGCGACATGGCCCTACATTGCAGAATTTGCCCTTGCCCTAGACAGGGCATGTAAGCTGATTACATTCTTATATAATACTATGGAGGCACACTATGTTGAAGCCGGAAGCATGAGCATTTTCTGGACTCAAAATCGTGCCCTCAAAACCACCAGCCCTGCACGTGTCCTGATACGTACTTGGTGGGACCCGGCGGGTCCGAGCTCTTCTCTACGGTGGGACCCAAATTGGGCTCGGGGGGACCCGATGGGTCCCAGCTCTTCTCTACGTGGGACAGAAATCGGGTTCGGTGGGACGCGGTGGGACCCGGTGGGTCCCAGCCCTTCTCTACGTGGGACCCTACACCCCGTTTGGGTTTTACAATGCTAATTAGGATGAGGGGAGGCCCCATGATAACCATTTTCATTGCCCTTTAGCGTTGTAGTCCAAGTGTGCGTCCAGCCGGTGTAATCAATCATTTAGGGGGAGCTGGGCACAAGCAACGTTGACCGTTAAGCAGCTTTTTGTTGAGATTTTCGGCCCAATTTGCAGGCCCAGATTCCGGACTCCAAGCCAGCTTCATGATAGAGTGCCCTGAATGGGCATGGATCCAATTTTGAGGTCCGCAGAGCGGCTCTGAAACCGGAACTCGAACACGGGAACCAAATCTGGTCACAAGGATGGGAGCACAAAGCAGCCCAACAAGTGATCTAAATGATTGGGGCCGACATTGTGGTTCCCAAAATGTGGAGTNAAACCGGAACTCGAACACGGGAACCAAATCTGGTCACAAGGATGGGAGCACAAAGCAGCCCAACAAGTGATCTAAATGATTGGGGCCGACATTGTGGTTCCCAAAATGTGGAGTTTCTGGTGGCTCCAAAATTCGGCCCGCAGCGCGGCCCGTAAATTGGTGACCTTGCTACTGCTGGCATTAAGAAAGCTGCCCAGAAAGCGGTCCCAGAAACGAAGCCGGAAGTCGTATGCTTCGCTGGCCAATCCAGTGCCCTGCAGCTGCCCAAACGTGCCANAATTCAAAATCTATTATATATATGGGATTATATTAATATTATTTTTAATTTCTTATATCTCTTTTAAAATATTATCTAGGTTCTTTGCTATAAGATGGTCAACGAAAAATATTTGCTAATATTCGTATCTAATCTAATTAAATTGTAAGCCGGTCGGCCTGAGGTTGGGGATCGGAAGGTGAGGAAATGATCGAAAGGTTGGTTTTGCGAATAGGGGTCCCGAAATAATTGAAATAATCGAAATGCCTGCTAATTTTATTTGGATCTAGCCCAACCCCACCCATTTCAATAATTGAAATGGGAACGATTTCAATTATTTCAATTCTTCGGGGTCCATCTCTGTATATTCTTCTCTCCGTCGGGCTGGGGCTGGCTAGGGGGCTGGGGGGGCCTTCCGCGCCCTCCCTCCATCCCCTACCCTTACCCCACCCCCCTGCCCCGCTTTGGAATCTAATTTCGCGAAAGAACGTTAGGGGGACACTCTTGACCATCTGCGATTCTTGGATATGAATTGATGAAAAATATTAGGGAGATATCCCTTGCGATTTACATACAAAATTTTAGGGGGACACCCCTTGCGATCTATAATTCTTAGAATTTAATTTCGCCAAAAAAATTTAGGGGGACAGCCCTTACCGTCTGAGATTCTTATTAAATTATGTAATTCCTGGCCCGAATTAAATAATTTAAATTATATTAAATCCAGAGCCCGCTCAATATTATATTATGTAAATTATTTGCGGAGCGTGCCCCTAAAATTTTTTGGCTAAGTTAGATTCCAAAATCATAAATCGTAAGGTGTTTCTTCTAAAGATTTTCAACAATTCAGATCCCAGAAACTATAGATCGCAAGGGGTATCCCCTTAAAAACCTTTCGCGAAACTAGACTCCAAAATCTCAAATCGCAAACGATGTCCCCCTAAGGTTTTTGAACAATTCAGATGCCAAAAATCATAGATCTTAAGGGGTGTTCCCCTAAACTTTTTTCACGAAGCTAAACTCCAAAATCTCAAATCGCAAGGGGTATCCGCCTAAGGATTTTCATCAATTCCTCTTCTCTATCCCCCACACCCTCCCCACACCTCTCCTCCCATACCCTACCCCCCCTCCACCTCCACCCCCCTCTCCACATCCTTCTTTCCCGTTAACCTCCCCTCCCTTCCCGCCCATCCTCTCCGTCTCTGTCCTCCTCCCCTTCCCGCATCCGCCTNACCCTACCCCCCCTCCACCTCCACCCCCCTCTCCACATCCTTCTTTCCCGTTAACCTCCCCTCCCTTCCCGCCCATCCTCTCCGTCTCTGTCCTCCTCCCCTTCCCGCATCCGCCTGACCCCCCCCCTGCCCCCTTCTCTCCTTGAATCTTTCTTCTTGCTAGGTTCCACCGACCTACCTATTAGGTAGTTATTGCTTATAAGATATATAGCCCTACCACCTATCAGACACTCACTTTCAACCTACCACCACCACCAAGGCGCTAGGAACTTTCTACCTATCTCGTAAATACTTATTGCTAACTTCCAGATACATACCAGATACCTCCTAAGCATCTATCCTAAATATTTACCTGCTTCTATTTACTAGTACTTACTACCTACTACGTCCCTACTTCTTACTACCTACTAGCGACTTGCTAACTATTTACGAGGTACCTACCTGATACTAGAAACGACTACGTACCTATTACCTACTAATTATTTACTCACTACCTACCATAGATTCCTCCGTACGAGCTACGTACTGGGAAACCACTTACGAGGTACCTACAACCTATTACCTACTAAGTACTTACTTGCGACCTGCTAGACACCTACCTACTATGTAGTAAGGACACACTACCTGCCTACTACCTCCCAGGTACTTACCTACAACCTACTGGGTACTTTCTACTTATACTAGATACCTACTATCTATAATATACTTCGTCCTACTACCTGCATCTAGTACTTACTACATGATTTAGTTAGTACCTACTTACTACCTATTAGGTACCTACCTACTTCCTATTAGGTACCTCCTTACTCCCTACTAATTACTTACTACCTACTACATACTACCCACTGGGTACTTCCTACCTACTAGGTACTTACTTACTAAGGTACCACCTATAACCTACTGGATATTTACCACCTACTAGGTATTTCCTAGCAACTACTCGGTACCTGCTATATACCTTCCTAATACCTATTAGCTACTTAGGTACTTACTACCTACTGCCCATAAGGCATTAAACTATTGCCCACTAGTTACGCACCTACTACCTCCTAGGAACCTACATACTACTTATTAAGCACTTACTACCTACTAAGTACCTACTACCTACTTACAACTCACTAGGTAGCTACCTCCGACCGACCAGGTACCTGCCTACTATGTGCCTACTTACTACCTAATAGGTACCTGTTCACTATCTGCCAGGTACCTATTGCCTACTAGGTACTTACTCACTACCTACTAGGCAATACCGACTACCTACTGTATACATACTACCCACCGCGTACCTACTACCTACTACGTACGTATTTACCGCTACTAGGTACTTGTTTTCTACAAGCTAGGTACATACCTAGTATTTTCTAGGTACTTACTCCCTGCCAGGTACTTACCCTAACCCCCCCCCACTAAGTACTTACTACCTACCAGGTACCTACCTACAGCCAACTTGCTACCGACCCTGCGACAGACTTCGTACCTGCCTACTTCTTGTACATACAACCTATTATCTAATAAGTGCTTACAACATAACCAAACAAAACGCCTGTAGATATTGCATAAAAACACGGGTTAGGGATTTCACACGTCTGTTGGCAAAATCTGGCGGAAGTGAGCCGCCACCGAGCAAAAAGCCTGTAAGCACAGCATTAAACAAAGGCCCAGGGATTTCATACATCTGCTGGTCAAATCTGGCGGAAGTGAGCCGCGACCGAGCAAAAGACCTGTAAACACCGTGATAAAACGACGGCTAGGGATTTCACGCATCTGTTGGCAAAATCTGGCGGAAGTGAGCCGCGACCGAGCAAAGGACCTGTTAATACCGTGTTAAAGCGACGGCTAGGGATTTCACGCATCTGCTGACACAATCTGGCACAAGTGAGCCGCGACCGAGCAAAAGACCTGTAAAGACCGTGTTAACACGACGGCTAGGGATTTCACGCATCTGTTGGCAAAATCTGGCGGAAGTGAGCCGCGACCGAGCAAAGGACCTGTTAATATCGTGTTAAAACGACGGCTAGGGATTTCCCACATCTGCTGACACAATCTGGCGGAAGTGATCCGCGACCAAGCCAAAAGCTTGGAAATAATGCGCAATAATGCGCTAAAACAAGAATATCTGGCTGGCAAAATCTGGCGGAAGTGAGTCGCGACCGAGCAAAAGACCTGTAAACACCGTGATAAAACGAGGGCTAGGAATTTCACGCATCTGTTGGCAAAATCTGGCGGAAGTGAGCCGCGACCGAGCAAAGGACCTGTTAATACCGTAATAAAGCGACGGCTAGGGATTTCACACATCTGCTGACACAATCTGGCACAAGTGAGCCGCGACCAAGCCAAAAGCTTGGAAATAATGCGCGAAAACAAGAATATCTGGCTGGCAAAATCTGGCGGAAGTGAGCCGCGACCGAGCAAAAGACCTGTAAACACCGTGATGAAACGACGGCTAGGGATTTCACGCATCTGTTGACAAAATCTGCCGGAAATGAGCCGTTACCGAGCAAAAGACCTGTAAACACCGTATTAAAACGACGGCTAGGGATTTCACGCATCTGTTGGCAAAATCTTGCGGAAGGAGATAATGAATAAGATGGAGATGATGAAGATGAGGGTCGTCCAGCCGTTAAAACACAACTGGACGGCCAGCCGTGTTTTAACTCTTACCTATCACAAAGAATGTCATTAATTCTATATTTGCTTCCTTCCGCACGATGATCACATGTGTGCATGATACTGCGCATATATGATCCTGATTATGTGACAAATTGATAAAGGATCCGATATGTAGCATTATCGTAGACGTGCATGTGTTGTGCCTCTGGAGTAGATGCAAGAGATTTCACGGGCAGTCGTGTTGTAACAATTGCTAGTTATAAAGATTTCTTCAGATGCATTCGGTACAGGAGTTCAGTTCAAAATATATCTCTCCAAGCATTATTGCTGTTGGTAACACTTTCGAACTATATATAATATAATGCGACTTATAAGCTTATATAGCTAGGACTTTTATATTATAATATACAAAACCTAGCTAAATATACCCTAAAAGCGTCGGACTCTTTTATGTATTTTTTTGATTTCCTAAATTATTCAGTTTGATTCGTTTTAACCGAAGAATAAAAAATATTCAGTCTAAATTGAATCTTGATATTGATATCTCTATACGACAGAACTCTTCTATCGAATATTTCTTTAGAATAACGAAAGAAATTAGAATTACATATAAAAGAATATGGTGGCGACAGTTACTTTAGGAGATATTAGGAATCGGGATTTATAAAATCTAGGACTTCGTTGCCGTCTGGATTGATAAATGATCAAATTTCTCAGAATTTCTATAAGATTCTATTAAGATTTCTTAGATATCTTATTAGATTTTAGGTTAATAATTTAATATTTAGTATTATATCACGAAAGCTCGCATAGCTAGTCTTTCGTTTCTATCTACGTTAGTACGTAGTAGTAGCAAGTGCAGAAAGCATGGTCCACTCCGATGCGAACGGCACTTCGAGGGCAGGATCTGTGCCAAAACCCATATAAAATCCCTTATGCATGCACGAAATATCGGCCACACCGATGCAAAAGGCATTTCGAGTACAGGATGTGCTGTAAAAACCAATACAAACGATATGTCGGTCTTCGCGCCTTTATAGGATGTGCTGTAAATACCAATACAAACGGCATGTCGGTCTTCGCGCGTTTACGTCAATGTCGGAGCCAACCCGTGCCCCACCCTCCCACGCACACGCAGATGCACGAAACATCGACCACACCGATGCGAAAGGCACTTCGAGTGCAGGATGTGTTGTAAAAACCAATACAAGCAGCATGTCGGTCTTCGGACGTTTGTGTCAACGTCGGACAACAGTAACCATTTAACGGCTCCGATAGCCAGAAAATCCAGAAACCCGAAAATCCAAGGTTTTTCAAGGATGGCTGCTGGCGAAAGGAGCATTCACCTGCAAATTTGATGATTTTCGTGGATATGCAGGTCTCCACCAATTTCGGCGTCTCCAACGGAAAATTGGGGTTCGATTTTCTATTGCCAAAGTCTGCTTATAAAATGTCATTAGGCCACGGGTGGATCTCGGGGTCCCCCGCCATTTCAACGGCTCCGATGGCCAGAAACACGGAAAATCCAAGGATTTCAAGGATTGCTGCTGGAAAAAGGAGCATTCACCGGCAAATTTTTTGATTTTGTTCGTCGATTTGCGGGTCTCCATCAAAATCGGTGTCTCCAACGGAAAATTGACGCTCGATTTTCTGTTGCCAACTTCTGCTTATAGAATATGCGATTTATATTAGGCCGCGGATGGATCTCGCTGTCCCCCCCATTTCAACGGCTCCGACTCCGATGGCCAGAAACACGGAAAATCCAAGGTTTTTCAAGGATGCTGCTGCTTTTAATTATTTCAATTCACATGTGAATTGAAATGTGACCGCGTGAATTGAAACAATATATTATTAAAATCCCTCTCCTCCTAAGTTGCCTAGGCTAGATGCCCGGATTTGAAATAATAGAACTATTTTAAATATTAAATATTTAAAATAATTAAAATCGGCTTCTTTTAATTACTTTAATTAGTTCAATNTTTATATATGAATTGAAATTGAAATAATTAAAATAATTCAATCGGTTGCTTTTAATTATTTTAATTATTTCTAGTATTTCAAATCCTATAGACCCCGGTTCTATTCTTACTATAACCATGCATTTAAATTATTTTCATTATTTCGCGGCCGCGTGAATTGAAATAATTAAAATAATTCAAATATTTAAATTATAATACAAATTAATAAAATAGATAGGCCAGAGAGAGCGTCAAATATACCCTAAAGGGGCCTCTCTCTCATATATATATATATATATACATATATATATACATATATATATATATAATATATGCACACATGCACACATGCACATATATACATATATACATATATACATATATACATATAAACATATAAACATATATACATACATACATTTTTACATATATACTTTTATACATATACACATACACAAATACATACATACATACATACATACATACATATTACACCCGCACGCATAGTACAGCTACATACAACATACGTACATACATGCATGCATATATGCATATATGCATATGTACATATATACGTATGTACACATATACATATGCAATAATGTACATGCGCACATCTTTGCATACGTACTTATATGCAAATACATATCAAATGACATATACACACACATATCAGTCTCTCTCTCCCTATCTCTCTCTGCTTCCCTGTCTGGGTTGTGTACATGGCTGCTGATTTTCAACGACTTATCGCTAGTAAGTGCTGGATCTACGCGTCCCTTCCACCAATCGAAGAGCAGCAGACGCACACTGAGTGTTTAAATCGTCTTTCTTGCAGACTTAGCACTTGCACAAGCAGCCTTTGACGCTCTGGAACTACTCGGAACTACATCATGGATTCCGCCCAAAGCCCCTTCGGCTGTCTGCCCAATCGGTCGCCTCCTTTAGGGGTGAAGACGAGACGAAGGATGCGAAGCTTTCAGTCTACGTATGTCAGCTAAAATCATGTTGACATGTTGTGGCACATGAGGTCTCAGGAGCTTCTCATCTGCAAGTCCAAATAAAATGTTTCTAGGTCTCTTGGAGTACCGCTGAGTATGGTGAGAGGCAAAGATGCACCTCTGCAGTAAAGCACTTGTTGCCAGTAGCGTTCAGCCCGTAGCTGTGGAGCCGGAAAATGGCCCTAGAGTCACCCGAGTGTAGAGTTTTAAGTTTTGCCAGATACAACCTGGGTTACAGCAAGAAGCCAAATGGTTGTGGCTTCATAGATGAACTCCGCACCAAGTCGCTGCGATGAATGAACTCCTGCTGAGGCTTGTACTGACGACATGCCAAGGCCGTCCTAAACCCTAAACCCGCAACACCAAAACCCCTCAACCCCTAAACCAACCAAGTCGCTCCCCTAGTTATTGGGTCTGAAAAATGGCTGCTTTACAACTTTCTATGGGTGTGCAAATGCGTCGAAGCAGCGGGGCTTTCGGGCTGGGGGTCGGAGCGAAATATCAAAAGTCCTGCTCCTCTGCCTTTCCGGCCCGCCACCAAGGAGCGCACGACATCAATTCACTGACCTTTGGTCAAGACTGGACTGAAGCTCGGCCCAAATCCGGAACGCGTGATCGGGTGGCATTTGGTGTCGTCTGATTTAACCGTCTGCTCCAGAAATTGGCTCTGTAAGCCCATAAGCCCTGAAACCGGGAAACTTCCTGCAACCCGCAAGACCCTGAACTGAAGCTGAAACCCCGACCCAAAACCCTGGACGTGGTCTCCCGGTCGTCGGCGTGGTCCTTGTTGTGGTGCTGGTGCCGCCGGTGGTCGTCGTGGTCGCCGTTCGCGACTTTCGTCGTGGCGGTCCTGGCCATCGTGGTCGTCGCAGGATCCAGATGGTCCTGGTCTCTGTCGTCCGGGAATTAATGGGGGTGCTGTTTGGGGAGCTATGCTGGCAAAACAAGGGTTTCATATGGGGTTTCTTCAACCCTAAGGCTTTGTGGACACGTGCTGAGCCTTCTGGCACCAAAGACCACACTATAAGAGTTACGGCGATATTGAGCCTTCAGCACGAATCCTTGCTTTCAACTCTTCTTTCATATCGACAAAGCGGCGGAAAACCAGACGAGTTGAGACAGTTGAGACTGGATGTGCACAGTATGTAGTTGGACGTCACAGCGCAAAAGATTCAGTTTTGGGTCCGTGCTCTCCATTCACTTGCAGATCTCATATGAAGAATATACTACATGAAGGGCATCTTGCCATGCACCGCAAAACTAGATCCAAACGCTTTGGGAGAGCTATTGCCCAGATGAACTCTGGACTTGCAAAAGGGGTGTGGGCAGAATAAACTCCACGTCTTCTCGACATGAGACCCGCCTGCTCTCCCTTCTGGCCTCCAGATAGGCAAAGGACTGGAACGGCGTGGCCCATGCGGTTACGTCCCCACGGTCTTTCTGGGGTTTGGCGGGTTATGCTGCTTTGCTAAGCTGCATCCAATCTGCGCTAGAGTCTGTTGTTCAGGGGTGGGGCTCGGGCGATGAGATCATAGGAGATCTGGTTAAGGTTACGTGCTCCCGTAGTTCTGCATGTCGTATGGAAGATAACCTGCTTGAACAAATTGTCATGCATCCCATTGCTTCACGAAGTCGCGGTGACTGCACTACTCAAGCTGTCAAAACTCTTGATCAGAAGCGGTGCCCTCGGCGGCTTTTCTGCTTTCGCCTCCCCTCTCGCATCGGCCGGCGCTTCCTCAGCGAGACGCTCGCCAATGGCTTTGGGCGAGCGAATGCGGATGCTGATGCAGTTTTCTCCCTCGGTGCTCATGTCCATGTGAAGCGATGCCATGAACCCTTCCAGCCCAGCGGGATGCGTTTCCGACTTGGCAGGCAAAGCTCCGCAAACGTCTCTCGGCAGCAGCTTCACACCGTTAGAGGCATGGCCTGGTGGTTCGCGAGCAAGAGACTGTCCACAACCAAGAATAGGGCCAAGAAGTAGCAGATCCAACGCAGCAGCAATAGGAGGCACTTGTTGTACTCGACCAGAAGCGGTGTTCGCCTCCGTTCTCGTACGGGCTGAGCGTTGTGAAACTGGCTACGACGAGGTGGAAGCTGATGGGTTCACCCACTCCCACTCTGACTCTGCCTGGCTTGAACATGCAGGAGCATGCAGCAGCTTAGTTGCAAAACCTTGAGCCTCCATGATCTCCTCCATCCGGTTGAGGACTCCGCAGGCCACGTGTGAGGCGCGCTGCGGACCTGTCTCTACCGGTCTACCGCTTCCAGCACTGCACACAGCACCGAGTCGCAGACCTGGGCGGGGGAAGGCGGGCCGCAGCAGCGTCCACAGCCAGGCAAAGCAACCCTCGCCCTTACCCTGACGGGGAGAACACTCTCAGCTGCATTCTCAGGCGGCGATCTCAGGCGAAGCCCCCACCTCCCATTTGGCCCATTCCGAGGCAATGCGCTCGTGCTCGAGCGTCAGCGCCCGCGCAAGGTATGGGCCCTCGGCCTCAGACCGAGCACGCGTCGTGGGGGAAAAGCGGGCTGGGGCACTCCGCAAACACGCGAATTCCGTGAGCACCTGCTTCTTGATTTTCTCATCCTGGCTCGAGTGTTTTGACACTCTTTTCGGGCATGATGATCACCCGCAGCCTCCATCTTTTCTCGCTGCATGATCGCTTCCACGCTGCTGGGAGGCCAGACCTCCAAGCGGCTTAGGGTTTCGGAGAGTGCAGCAGAAGTGCTGCTGGGGTGTACCAACAACAGCTCATGACTTTGTACAGTGGAAATTCCGGGCTGCAACTGGTATCGTGCCTTGCCGGATGGGCGAGAGCGAGCAACTCGATGATCCCTGTGTAGCACATAGGCCAAACGAAGCTGCAGACAGGCTCAAACAACCAGCCTGGAAGAGTTCTCTTCCTGGCCGGATTGGGACTGCGTGAACCCAAGGAACTCGTCGAATGACAACCTCACTTCCAGGCGGGGCATGCCGTCCGAGCATACATCTACAGACATGCAGCACGCAGGGAATCAGCTCTCTGCGGAGTCGTCGAACCAGCATCGCTTGCCTGTGGAACAGGTATGCTGTGTTAAGGCGGCATCAACTGCTAGAGAAGAGGCGATGGTCCGTGCCTCGGAAGTAAATTAGGTTCGGCGTCAAGCAAGGCGCTAACGAAGGCAAAACAAGTCGCACTAGAAGAAACGAAGCCACGAGGCAAGCCGATGAAACCGAGAAGCCAAGAAGCCGGGGCAACCCAAACGAACACGCGACCCCAAGCGGAGTATCCCTACTACATGCTTGAAACCTGAAAAGAAAAGCACGCTTCCAACCCTCGGTTCGGACAGCGATGCCCTGGTTGCTGGAGCTTTGCGGGAGCAACAAAGAAAGGTGACACCCACGTTCGCTTCTCCAGCCGACCACATGTTGCACCCAAGTTATGCTCCAGCTGCCGCGTTCTTATTCACTGTGCGGGGGCCTGCATGGTGCTGACGCAGACAACATTCGTCCGGTGGCATGCTTTGGAAGCCACCCACATGCTAGCTCGTAGTGAAGCGAAGTTGCTGGCTTGGTTTGTACATCATGCGACTTCACCTCTGTACCTTCAAACCGAAAAAACCAACTCTTGAACCCCAAAGTGCCTGCTTGATTTCTGGTATGAGTATCGTCCTCATTTCTCGCATGAGTACTACTTTTTTGGTTACTAGTATGGTTGCTATTGCTAGTAGAACCATGGTGAGTACTGTCGTTGTTACTACTATATGCCTAGTATCATGATTCCAAAGAAACCCTCAACCCCAAACCCTAAACCCTAAACCCTGAAACCCTATACCTTAAAAACCTGAAACCCTAAACCCTGAAACCCTATACCTTAAAAACCCTAAACCCCAAACCTTGAAACCCTATACCTTTAAAAACCTTAAAAACCCTAAACCCCAAACCCTGAAACCCTATACCTTTAAAAACCTTAAAAACCCTAAACCCCAAACCCTGAAACCCTATACCTTTAAAAACCTTAAAAACCCTAAACCCCAAACCCTGAAACCCTATACCTTTAAAAACCTTAAAAACCCTAAACCCCAAACCCTGAAACCATATACCTTTAAAAACCTTAGGACAATGAGTGCTTTGACTTTTGGACAGAAGCCGTGGGCTTCCACTCTTGTCGAGGTGTCAAGGAGCATCTTAATCTCATATTCTATCTAGCCTGCTAGTCGCCAAACCCTGAAAAACCCTAAACCCCAAACCCTGAAACCACATACCTTTAAAAACCTTAAAAACCCTAAACCATCGGTCTCCCCAGGCCTTCTCTGGGCTAGATGCAGTCGTCGGTGTCCCAGCCTTGCAGCAGCAAGAACTGTTACACCAGTCTTCCCGACGATATCGTAGCAGTAGTAGTAGCAGTAGCAGTAGCAGTAGCAGTAGTAGTAGTAGTAGCAGTAGCAGTAGCAGTAGTAGTAGTAGTAGTAGTAGTAGTAGAAGTAGTAGTAGTAGTGGTAGTGGTAGTAGTAGTAGTAGGTAGTAGGGGTGGTAGTAGTGGTAGTAGTGGTAGTAGTCGTAGGAGGAGGAGGAGGAGGACGAGGAGGAGGAGGAGGGGGGGGAGGAGGAGGACGACGACGAGGAGGCGCGGCAGGGGTAGCAGCAGCGGCAGGTGGTTCTGTTTTGGGTGTTGTCACTGTTGCTGCTGTAGAAGCGACCGCAAAAACGGCAAACCCTTGCAGAAAAATCGAAGTAATGAGAACGGCTTTCTGCCGAGGTTTATGATTCAACGATGACTCTGCCTACAGAGCCACGGCATATCTTTCAATGTCACGGTTGTCGTTGTTCTTGGCATGCTGCAAGCTAGCAGGAAGCAGGCTAGCAGGAAGCAGGTTTAAAAAATGCAACAGGGGTCAATCACAATTTGCAGAGTCAGGTTTTGCGGCGAACTACCCAGCAATTCGGAAGAAATAGCAGTCGTAGTTAGTGCCGTAGGAGTAGGTAGGACCAGTAGTCAAAGTAGTCACAGCAGAGCAGAAAGAACATTCAGAGTAGCAGAATGAAGAGCACTAGGAGTTGCAGGTCTGCGAGAGTGGCCTTCTCGGCGGACGGCAGTTCTCGAAGCAGCTCCTGCTCAAGATTGGTGTTGTCGATCCGTGCACCAACCCCCGCCGTGTGTGATAGATGCCGCTGCAAAGAACATGGCGTCCACCACCCAGGGGAACATGTGATCATGTGATGCTTGTTAATTACAATCATGCTATGGCTCGGCGGCTCACATGGAGTACTCTACGTTGAAACACCGGCCTCCATTGAAGCAATCTCTGCACCGTCCTGGCCAGCACAAGCTCGTAACATCGCGAAGCTCGTAACATCGCGGGAGTATGCGATTTGAGGATCTCGACCACAGATCAATGTTTGATTGGGCTCGCAGGTGCCATTCCTGCATGTCTCGTGTCGAAAGAACTCCCTCATCAGGTCAGAGACGAAGGCAAAATAATAATCGCAGTAATCATAGTAATCATAGTAATAATATTAATAATAGGGAAATTGTAATAATAGTAATAATTGTAATAATAGTACTCAGAGTAATAATAGTAATAATAGAAATAAAAAATAATACTAGTAATAGTAGTAATGATCGTAATAATAGTAATAAGAGTGATAATAGTAGTAATAATAGTAATAGTAAAAGTACCAATAATAATACTAGTAACAAAAGCAATAATAGTAATAAAAGTAATAATAGCAATAATAATAACAATAGTCATAATAGTCATAATAGTCATAATAGTAATAATAGTAATAATAGTAGTAATAGTAATAATAGGAATGATAGTAATAATAGTAATAACAGTGATAATGGTAATGGTCATAATAGTAATAGTAACAATTGTAGTAGTAGTAATAGTAG
>BGNK01000376.1:12143-34548 GCA_003297005.1 Symbiodinium sp. clade A Y106 | reverse complement strand
GTGCGTGATCGTGCGTGCGTAATCGTGCGTGTGTGATCGTGCGTGCGTGATCGTGCGTGCGTGATCGTGCGTGTGTGATCTTACTTGCGTGATCGTGCGTGCGTGATCGTGCGTGCGTCATCGTGCGTGCGTGATCGTACGTGCGTGATCGTGCGTTCGTGATCGTGCGTGCGTGATCGTGCGCGCATGATCGTGCGCGCATGATCAATCATAAACCCTATATCATCGGTCTCCCCAGGCCTTCTCTGGGCTAGATGCAGTCGTCGGTGTCCCAGCCTTGCAGCAGCAAGAACTGTTACACCGGTCTTCCCGACGATATCGTAGCCGAAGTAGTAGTAGCAGAAGTAGTAGTAGTAGCAGTAGTAGTAGTAGTAGTCGTCGTCGTCGTAGTCGTAGTCGTAGTCGTAGTAGTAGTAATAGTAGTAGCAATAGCAGTAGCTGTTGTTGCTGTTGTTGTTGTTGCTGTTGTTGTTGCTGTTGTTGTCGGCGTCGTCGTAGAAGGAAGGAGTAATGGTAGTCATCGTTGTCGTAGTCGTCGTCGTCGTAGCAGTAGTAACTTGTAACTCAGTAGTAGTAGTAGTAGTACTACTACTACTACTACTAGTAGTAGTAGTAGTAGTGGTAGTAGTGGTAGTAGTGGTAGTAGTAGTTGTTGTTGGTACAGACAAAAACAGCAGCCCGTAGTTGTTGTTAATAAGAAGCAATTGGGAATGCTTCCGGCGACGCATAGGGTGCCTGTAGAGTTTAAGGGAATGCAAGCCATGGTTTACACAGCAACTGTCCCATCATAGAATTTCGGTGTAGGCTGGGTGGTTGTTGTAAAGGAGGGGGGGTTTAAAACAACAGACGGGGCTCCAGTTTTGTCTCTACCACAGGGAAGTAATTTGTAAACGACAACTCCCGCGCGCTCCGAAGAGCTAGCGTTCGTGAAAAACCGCAAAGCATCCAGTATTCCTGAAAACGGGTTAGGGAAATCCATGCAAAGCATCCAAGGAAGATTTCTCGAGGAGCCTGTGCAGCGAAGGATCTGCTCTACATTTTTGGAATGGAAGGCACTCGAAGTGGCTCTGCCGTTAGAACCTGGTAATCCAATGCACTGAAATCAAGTAAGTTGGCGTTTAATGTTCCCGCATCTCGACATGCCTCCCCTGGCCGCCGGGCCTGTCGAAACGCTTGCTCCTTGAGCTCGGTCTGCGGCTGCGTCATCTTGATGCTCTGGAGCCGGCCTCTCTGCTGCCTGGACCACCAGAAGGACCACTCCCGATGATGCAGCTGTTGCATCTTTCACAAGCAACAGCAGACTGCCAGAAGCTAGTAAACGCATGCTGCATGTATTTCGTGCTGCCGAAACAAACTCTTGCTCAATGCGCCCAAGGAGGCTCACTTGAAACGAAACAGCACAATCCTGAGATTCCTGTGCCCTCTTGCACAAGCAGAGCTGCAAGAGGGTCGTGGCACCGGTCACGGATGGCTGCTGGGCAGATGCAGTGACGCGCCTCACACGTAGGTCATTGCACATGCTGCTCGGTATTTCTCCTTGATGGTTTGTGAGATCACGCTTGTCGTGCTCAGCTGCGGACGTTTGGGATGCTGCTGTGGTCATGATGATTGCCCTCGGACAGTCTGAAAACTCAAGTTCAAGAGCCTTTCTGGCCCCCACTACAGCTCAAATCACGCGGGGGCTTCCTTACATAGTCAAAAACGCTTCCGAGCCCCCGGCGAGGATCCTGCCGCGATGCATCGAGCCTGAGGTTCAGGGCTTTAGGGTTTAAGGCTCTGGATTTCGGCATGTATGGTGTTGGGTTGTTTCGGGTTTGGGATACACTCCAAGATCCGAGGGATGCTTGGGTTCAGGGTGTCCAGTTTGAGTGCTTGGAGGGTCGGGGGACTTAGTAAGTAGGTAGTAAGTAGACTTATAAGTACCCTAAAAGGGACCCCTAATTGGGGTTATGGTACTTATAAGTCCCTAAAATAACCAGTGACTAAGTCCCCCGCCCCTCCAAGTGGGAGGTCCCGAAGGCGCTCAATGCCCCAAGCCCTAAGCCTCGCAGTTTGTCAACCCTATAACNAAGATCCGAGGGATGCTTGGGTTCAGGGTGTCCAGTTTGAGTGCTTGGAGGGTCGGGGGACCTAGTAAGTAGGGAGGAAGTAGACTTATAAGTACCCTAAAAGGGACCCCTAATTGGGGTTATGGTACTTATAAGTCCCTAAAATAACCAGTTACTAAGTCCCCCGACCCTCCAAGTGGGAGGTCCCGAAGGCGCTCAATGCCCCAAGCCCTAAGCCTCGCAGTTTGTCAACCCTATAACCCCTAATTTCCAGAGTGGAAGGCATGGCTGAAAAAGCAATGAAACCCTAAACCCTGCGTAAATCCTAAACCCCATTAATAGTTTGGTGCAGGGTTTAGGCTAAGGGATGGGCCGCTGAAGGCGCAGAAGCTGAGGCTTGAGGGCTTATAAGTGTTGGGGCTTAGGGTTTAGGGTTTTGGGTTTAGGGTTTAGGGCTCATAAGCTTAGGGTTTAGGGTTTAGGTTTAGGGCTTCTAACTTCTAGCGTTGAGGGCCTGCCCAGGGCGGAAATGGGCGGAAGAGTTCAGCCACGTGCCTTTATGCTCACTTCAGATTCGGCCAAGGACTAAGGACTCTGCATTTCCATACTCCTGCGTGCAGAGGAAGAGGAAACGATCCCAATCTATTGGGTCGGCGCCATCACCTTCGAAATGGCGACAGTCCGCAGGCAAGTTGGGGTCAGCCGGTCAGCCCATCCACCATCGATTTTCGGGCGTACGATTCTATCAAGTTATAAGGTCTTTCAAAACATGATGCAAGCATGAACATCCGAAACATTGGCAAACGCAAAGAAAGCCCTGATCCACAAACCGATTCCAAAACAAGCGGAAGTTGTCAGTGCCGGCATTTCCTATATGCGCACCCCCTCGAAGCTTTTGTGGAGTCTAGGAGTTTAGGACTTAGGATCAACTGCGGCGTAGGACCAGGGTTTTGGACTTTGGATTTCCTTACACCCCCCGGGCCCCAACCAAGCTCGGCCTGACCGATGCTTCAGTCTGGCAAAGATGCTGGCCTCCAAGCCAGGCGGAAATGAAGTTGCTTGGACGTTGGACTGGGCAAAGAGTGTCATGCGCTCGCATGTTTGTTGACGATCGCTGCGAAAAAATCCACGAATCGCGGGCTTCGTTTTGATTGATGCTTTGCACAGTGCCCCGAGCTTGAAATGTCAGCAAATGGCCTTGAGGGAGTCAGGGGCCTCCTTGTCGATTCCTTCGCGCACAGCCGCCAGGGCCTGCCCGTGCAAAGCTGAGTTTGCGGTCTTGGGTTTGGGGTTTGATTGCAGCCAAGCTGTCTGCACCTGGACAGCATTCTGGGATCTGCGTCTTGCAGAAACTACAGAAATTAAGCAGCATGAAGTTCGAAGCACGTGCAACAATGCACCACTCGAGAACTTGTGACGTCCCAAGACCATCATGGTTTTACAAACATCTTGGAACACCAGCGTCTCCAACACCCGACGACAACAAACCCAAGCCTCAAATCCAACGCTACACAGCCCTGTACCCCTTAACCCTACACTGCATGTTGGCCTTGCACCTCTGCGGCACTGCGGGCCTTGTTCAGCGGCAGCTGCGGTCGTGCTCCAGCTCGCAAGGACATCTTTGACACCTACGCAACACCCCTCGACAATCTGTCTGGTAGTAAAGGAAGATGTGCGTTCTGCATGAACTGATATAGAACTGATTCTGCATACATATACATATATAAACATATATACAAGTGGGGTGCGTGTATATTATATATACATGTCTACATTAAAGTTAAAATATCCGATCCCGGTTCTCGATTCGCTAAACCCCCCCCCGGGATACCACCCGCACGACTGTGACTGTGCGCGCTTCCATGGCGGCTCCAAAAGCGTTAATTGTCACGAGGATCTCGTCCCAAACACACCCGATCCTCATGACAGTGGACACCTTCTAACCACCAATGAGGGTATTAAACATGCAACCGTCACGAGGATCGCGTTCCTAACAAGCCTGGTTCCGGTGACAGTTGACCCAAGATAGAAACAGGGTCATGATGTTTATGATCATGATGATGATGATGACAATGAAGATGCTGAGGATGATGATGCCAAACACTTCAGGGGACCCAAACTGCGAACCACACCACACCCCGGGGGAGGGGAGCCACTCCAAGCAGATCCAAAGCCGAACCAGGGGAAGCGGAAGAACCGCACCAGGCCACAGGGGGGGTGTGAGAACCACGCCACAGGGGGGTGGGCCGGCCGCAGCGGTGCATGTATGTATATGTATATGTATCTGTGTCTGTATATGTACATGTACTTGTACTTGTACATGTACATGTATGTGTATATGTACATGTACATGTGTATATGTACATGTATATGTATATGTATATGTACATGTACCTGTACTTGTACATGTGCATGTATGTGTATATGTACATGTACATGTACATGTACATGTATATGTATATTGTACATGTACATGTACTTGTACATGTGCATGTATGTGTATCTGTATATGTATGTATTTGTTTATGTTTAGGTGTATGTGCATATGTGTACATGTGTTTGTGTGTATGTGCATATGTGTATGTGTGTATGCGTATATATGTATATGTGTACATGTGTATATGTGTATATGCGGAAATGCATATATGTGTATATGTGTAAAGGTGTATGCGTGTATGCGTAAAGGTATGTGTATGTGGTACCCCGGACCTACCTCTTGACATATTTAGCAATACTGTTGGTCTAAACTTGTTGTGGTTGTTCATGGTCCTATGCGGGTACGTAGATTATATATATATATATATACACACACACATGCCCTAACCCCCAGACCCCTCCGTTTGGCCACCGAAGTGCTCACTTAATGTTTTCTGCTTTCCTGACCTGCCGTCAAATTGGTCACTTGCAAGCTTGCGGAAATTCCGCATGAAGTAGCAGGAATCGATTCGACCCATAGAGCGCAAGAAATCCGGAAGCCCGGTCTGCTCTGTTTGCTTCGGGCCTCGGGCCAACGTCGTCAACCCCTAGTTTCCCCCGAAAGCCCGTTTGCCGTTGGGAGCGGCGAGTTCTGAACGCCCCATCTTTGAGACCATAGTGACTACTTGATGCGCCCCTTTGAGAGGCATGCCATCAATAGCCGATAGCCCTCAACCCTGACCCGAAACCCCGAATGCCCAAGCCCTCAACCTCTCATCAAGCCCTTAATCCTAAACCCCAATCCTTTTACAAGCTGAAGCCCAAACAACCTCACCCACACCCTAAAACCCTGAACCCCCCCATAACCAATTCACCGCGGACCTGGTTGTACTTCCAGGGCATGGTCATCTGAGCCCGGTCGGGTTGAGGGTGCAGGTTTCAGTTCTGGGTTCTGGCAGTTCGGGGTTTAGGGTTTAAGGTCTGAAGGTTTAAGGCTTCCATGATTTTCAAGGGGCTGTCGGGCTTGGGCTTGGACTGATTCTGATGTAGGATTCAGCTCTTTCGGCGTTGGGTGCTAGTCTGCAGAGTATACTTGAGCAGAGAACCAAAACAACTACACAAGACCCTAAACCCCAAAAAACTAGACGCCTAAGGCAAGAGGCCCGCTGGACCAGAACCACCAGACCTCGGCCGTCACCCTGCGGCCTTGCGCGCGGCACAGCGCATCTTCACATAGAACAGGGCATCCACGCTGTCGTAGGACTCCTGGCCCCGGCTGCTTCAGGGGTTCGGGACTTCGAGGCAAGGAAGAAGGAACGCCGCTCAGGGCTTAGGAAAGGAGAATCAATGGGTTCCATCCCACGCAACAGCCCTTTCTGAACCGTAAACCCTACAAATCCCAAACATTCCTGAACCCGACACCCTAAACATGAACTCCTGTTCGCAGCTAGCCCAGAGCCCATCTCCTCCAGGAAGCGCGCAAAGGTCTCGACGCCCTCATGGTCTGCCCGGTGCAATTCGACCTTGCCGTGAGTGCGAATAGCTCAGGAGACTCGTGAACTCACCTCACCACCACGCATTACAACCCTAAACTCCCTAAACCCTCGCACATGTGTCAAGGGTTTTCCATTCCATTTCGCCGTGGCCCGTGTTCCCACCGCATCCGGCCAAGGCCCCAGCGCTCTTTGCTACGCTCCAGCACACTTGGTCCACCATGCGCCGAAGTCCGTAACGAGTGCGTGCCACAGTCAACACGGACCTGGCACAGTCGAGGCGGAGCACTTAACTTAACTGTGCTTGTTTACACCTTGACTGTATATTTATATACTGTTGCACAGAAGTCGGCATTACTACTTTCTGCCTCATGTTGCTTTATGTCTTGGCGTTAAGGATTAGTGCTCCGGAGTTGGTAACACATGCACGTCCTTTCTACCTCACACCGCACGCAATTTGCAACAGAAAGGTGAGAAGCGCACTGAGGGAAGGAGGTCAAGTCGCTCGGAAGCCTTGCACTTGCAGGGGGAAGCTGATGGCATGGACATGGTTTGGCAAATGCAGCACATGATCTAAACTCTACATAACCATCACATGCCTCCATGCGGAAAGGTCAGAAGGACTTGGACTGGCAGAAGCGGGATGCACTGTGCAGCGGTAAGGCTCCGGCTTCTGCTTCTGTTGCCACACTCCCACAGCCTGCTCTGACTGTTTGTTCGAGTTCCGCACTTAGCGCACAAAGCTCAGGTGCAAGAGCGTCCGCATTCCGAAGCCCAGCTGAAGATCGTGACTGTTCGGCAGGTCTGCAAAGGTCCTTTTTGTGATGGGCAGTGTAAACCTCCTCGATGAAGTTTAGGAGCTCTGCCTCCCACAAAGCAACAAGCCAAAACTTGCTGATGGCTAGAGTGCATGTCCATCTTCAACATGCATCTGGTGCAACCGGAATACATGGAGTATCAACAGAAGGTATGCAATCCTTGAAAATCCCTGGACATAATGCACCCAGTAAGTGGGGACCTGGGGTGAACTCGGATCTATGCCAGGCTCACAACAAACCCGAAAACTCCCAGAAGTATCTAGGGCCCCAAAAAACCACATAAGCAAAAATTAGGATAGGGATATCCCATGTGAACCCCCTTGCAATGAAGCCCAATTAGGCAAGGATATCCCGATAAAATGCTTATGCTTATGTGCTCTTTGGGCCCCTAAGTATCCGCAAATGGGCTTTGGCCATGCTTCGCAGTGGAGGCCACTTGAGCCCCAAAATTTTGGGCTGAGGGTTGTGAGGGAACCGTGAGCAAGAGGACCCGCTGGCTATGTTCAAGATGACCCCGGAGTCCCAAAAACTGAACCCTCAAACTCCGGATGGTGTCCCTTGCAAGCCCCAAACCCCAAACCCTAAACCCTTGATAAAGCCCAAACCGTCCTGCATCATGATCTTGAGCTGCTGGGCCGAGGGCGGCAGGAGGCCGGTGAAGGTGTCATACCTCAAAGCTATGGCTTCAGAGCTTAAGGTCCTCAGAGACTGCTAGAGGTTAGGGCTTCAGGCGTTTAGGGATCTTTTGGGCAAAGGCGTGGCCTTGGGTGTGGAGCTTAGGGAATTTGGGCTCAGCGCTTGTTTAAGCCCTAGCCTTCCTGGGCACTCAAAATGCAGCGGAGGGGATAGGTAAAACAAACACCAAGAGGGGAGGCAAGTCACTACGGGAGCGGCTCAGCGCCGCGTGTAAACAGTTATTCAATGAGCAAGGCTTCTGGGCGATGTTGAGCCTTCAGCACAAAGTCCTTGCTTTCAACTCCTCTTAAACATCTACAGGTTGACAGAGGCCTTGACAGAAAGCCTGACGAGTTGAGAACTGCCTGTGTAGGCGAAGGTCACAGCGCAAAAGATTCAAGGGTGATTCGGGCTCTCCGTTCAATTGGGGATGTCATATGAGGGCCTCTTGCAATGCACCCCGACACTGAATCCAAACGGTTTGGAAAAGTTTCTGCCCCTAACCAGCCGGCAGATGAACTCTAAACTTGCAAAAGGTCCAAAGGTGTGTGGGCCGACGCGGGCGGCACGGGCAGTCTAGACTCCGCGTCTTCTCGACATGAGCCCCGCCTCCTCTCAATCCCTAAACCTTAAGCCACGAAACCAAATTTCCAAACCCGTTCAAGACCTGCGAACCCTTCTTTGTGAATAGCAACAACCTGCCAAGCGACGTGTTTGCCCAGGCTTTACGAGAGACAGCCATGGTACGGCACAGGCGCACTTGCTAGTGGTCTAAAATTTGGAGTTTGGCATCGACGCGTCGAAAAGAAGACATTCAGGATAAAGGAGATGCTCCAGAATCAAACCTCCGACCATGAACAAGTATGCACAGGCAATCGAGTCGGTTTTTTGGTCTCACAGTCTCACAGTCATAAAGTGTACAGATCACTGTCGACTGTCGCAAGCATTCCTCAGCTACATGATGGCCCACAACCGTCTTTGCGGCTACTATCCTTTGAGAAAAGCCAGCCTCTGCATGCGCGTAACATCAGCGCATGCTTGCATCCTGCAATGAACCTTTCGCATATACGCACTACGCACATGTATGCAAGTATATGCCTGGCCATACGAAACTCGCAATGCACAGCTGCAGGAACCGATAGGCGCAGTAATACATGTGCATACATACACCTTGTGCATACATATAATACGTACGCATAGCAATCATAGCAATGCAGAGGCACAAACACTACATGCGCAGAAGAAGAACCGCGAACATACCTTCAAACATTTTGGCCAAGAACAACACAACGAGGCCAAGCTCACTTCGAGCTCCACTGTCATGCCGGCGCAGGCTACATAACAGTTCCATCCATCTTGGCATGCGCAGACTGTGCACAACTGCGAAATGCGACTTCCGATGCCCCACGCCTTTCTTCAGCGCGCACGTGCCAGTGCTAACCGTTGGACGCCTGCCTCACGCAATAATCAAGACTGATCCTGCCTGGAGCAGAACTCACTGCGAGGAGCGATGCGCCGCCCCATCGCACGCAAACTAAGACTTAATTCGGCGGTTGTTTGCAAGACAACTCGGGAGAGGAAAGCTGTGACCGAAGGTTCGAGATGGCAGGACTCTGAGTGTCAGACTGCACCTCGCAAGCCGACTGAGGACAAGTTGTATGTCGATCTTCTGAGTGGATGAAAATGCGCTGCGTGCCTGGCTGGACTGTCTTGTCTCTTTGGCTCAAGACACATACGACTTCCCGGAGCAAATCAAAAAATTGTGCAAAACCAGAAGCAGCACGAACAACCTGCTCTACAACACTTCTCTAATATCTAAACGAAGAAATCCCTACGTGAGGAAGGAACTTACTTCCAGAAATATTTAAAATAAATTACCACAACGTCCGCAAACAGAAGAACCACAGAAGAAGGGCTCAGGAGCATAAAGAAGGGACAGAGAAATGACAGAGAAATAAGCGGAGAAGATAAGAATGCACAAGTTGCGATAAGTCTTTGGAGACTTACACAACGTAAACGCAATAATAAAAATAACATTAGCTAAAGGCCGCAGGAGACAAAGAAATGAAATGAATTTATTTATCTAAAAAACTTGCAAGATTTCTATAGGCACTTTACACAAAATAAACCTTGAATAATGCATAAACTTCAAACATTTCAATAATGTCTTCGTTATGTCTTCGTCGCTCTTGAAATTTTTACGCATCGCTCAACACAGCTCTGTCGCAGTTCCCTTTCACCTCACACCGAGGACGTCATCACAAAATGGTAAAACGAGATCTGTTCGTCGAAAAGACACACACGCGTTTCACTCGAATTCAAGATTCCAGTGCATCCGCGCCCCGAAAGCTCTCCCCTAGCGGGCCGGCCGGAAGTTCGATAGTTGGCTTTGGGCATCACTATGAAAATGAAAACCAGAGATTTCGCGAGGGTCCCTGGCCTCCTACCACGGCAGGTTCCGTGATTGAACCTGGCAACCCGTCTGGCTGCACATGCATGGAAAGCCGTTGCAGGGTCTGCATGGGTGGAGACACGTGGAGTCCAAAAGCGGCAAAGACACTCCGGGAGCATCGCGACATGCCGGTAGCGCGGTGATTTGCAAGCACCTAAAAGGCCAATGTCAGACTGCCGGACTGGGCTGGCAGCAGGCACTTCTCCAACAAACTTGGGGCCATTCCCCCAGCACGTCCACACATCCCAGATATGAGTCACGTGCCACGATGTGGTGCATTGACACTTGCTTGCAGATGTTGCGGGCCACCCGCAGCCTAGGGCCTCGAGCACGCAGCAAGGAAGGAGCGCCGGGTCCACACCGGGTGCCACAGGCGCCACTCCTCTCATTGCATGCTGCTAGCGGGGGATTTGCACTGTCAGACTCAGCAGGCACTCCTGCAACAAGCCTAAAGCCATTCTGCGACCACATCCAAACATCCCGCACATGAGTCACGTGCCACATTGATGTGGTGACTTGGCACTTGCTTGCCGATGTTGCGGGCCACACGCAGCGTGGGGCCTCGAACATGCAGCAAGGAAAGCGCGCCGGGTCGATGCGACTGCTGCACTTCAGGAATGCGCCGAAGGTGCCACTCTTTTCATCGCCCGGCGAATATTTGAGCAGGTAAAACTGAATGAGTATGGAAGCTTGTGTATTCTTGTTTAGATAGCCTGCCGTGCACGATGTTCTGGATCATACGGAAGAAAGCGCAGAAAGCTGAAGCTTCTCCACGAGCCATGGCTGTGGATACGGACTTGACTTTCAGAATTGAAATGAGAACAGTGGTTGGAACGTCGTGCTAATCGTGCTTACAACATCTTGACGGCTTGCATCTATCTGCAAAGGTGCAAAGAAGGTGAGCAGGTCATGCCGCTGCACATGAAGCACACATTCGTATGTTGCCGTACATGCTCGGATGGCAAAAACCCCTGCTTGAACAGTTGTCATGCATCCCATTCCTCCACGACGTCGTAGTGACTGCACTACTCAAGCTGTCCACAGACTCCTGATCAGAAGCGGTACCCTCGGCAGCTTTTCTGCTTTCGCCTCCCCTCTCGCATCGGCCGGCGCTTCCTCAGCGAGACGCTCGCCAATGGCTTTGGGCGAGCGAATGTGGATGCTGATGCATTTCTCCCTCGGTGCTCATGTCCATGTGAAGCGATGCCATGAACCCTTCCAGTCCAGCGGGATGTATTTTCCGACTTGGTAGGCAAAGCTCGCAAGCATCTCTCGGCAGCAGCTTCCCGTCAGAGGCATGGCCTAGAGGTTCGCGAGCAAGAGACGGTCCACGAGAACAGGGCCGAGAAGTGGGAGATCCGAAGTCGAGCCAACGCAGAAGCAATAGGAGATAGATCAGCTTTTGGGACGTATGGTAACGCCAATGCGGATTCTGTCAGCATCGTATCCAGCCGGCCAACGGATAGGTCCTTTCGAGAAAGCCAAAGAACACAAAGTCAAGCGTTGCGCTGCGCTCTACGCTCCTCCTCGTCACGGTAACTCGCTGGCCACGGTCATTGCAGCAATGGACCTGTGAGAATCGGCAGCTGTGGCGTGTAATAGAGACACCATACGCAAACCAAGCCGGACAGCTGGCCTAGAGCTCCAAAAACTGCCGTCGCTCCTGAAGAATCACACATAGGCAGGGCATTCCCTGTTCAAGACCGCACTTTAACACGAACAAACCCTCATCCAGCGCCTCTTGCAGAAGCTCGTGCATGATCGAGACCCCGCACGCAGTGTACGTGCTTGCGCTGGGGCCTCCGGCTTTCACGTTTCGGCTTCCGGGCTGCCTTCCGGTCTATTGGGTCCCTGGCCAACCGGGCGCGGGAAGGCTGAGAGCCAGCGCAGGCAGCCAACCTGCAAACTTTGCAAGTCTTTGAGTCTTCCGGCAAGCTTTGGGGCTTAGGGTTTAGGGATGTATCACGTCAAGTTCCTGGCCTCAAGTCTGCCCCACTCCGCTGCAACACGATTCTTGTGCAGCTCGCATGCTTCGAAGTCCGTCAGCGAGGCCTCGAAAGGTAGGATCCAAGCATTGCACCACGACGGCCTCGATGCGTGGCCTTCGTCAACTTCTCATCCTGGCTCGAGGCTTTCGACATTTTTTTTGGACGTGACCCTCAACCCTGAACCCAGAAACCCTAAACTGCGGCCTCCATCTTTTCTTGCTGCATCCTTCTAACCACGCTCCGTGGGGGCCAGACCTCCAAAGTACGGCCACCCAACTTCGGGCTTCGGGGCTTAAGGTTTAGGGTTTAGGGTATCCCAAGTCAACGCACCCCGCATCCGCAACCAGAAACGAAGTCACAAGATGCCTGCCATGCATGTCCTGAATCGGCACAGCTCGCATCAGCCAGATTTAATTACATAACGCTTAAGATTTAGGGTTTATCGGGCTTGCATGACGCAACTCCGGTGCACCTTCTTCGCCTGAGTTGAGCAGCCCTCACCAGGATGTTTCCTAGGCTCGGCGTGTCCAGCGGCAAGTCTACATGAGCTTTGTGTTTAAACTCCTGAAGGAGTGTTATGTAAGGGATTAAGAAGAAAAGTTCCGACTATAGGGCTTATCAAAGGCATATGAAGTTAGCATGCGAGCGGCCGGAAGAGAGCGTACATCCACGGCTCTGCGTCAAGGCTCGCCGCCTGATTGGGGCTTGAAGTCTCCAGTCGCACCGTGTGACGCCATGTGACAGCCCGTGCTCCACACGGTCGCAAGATGCTTCACATGGCCAGGCCTCCTCTGGGAAAGATGCAGTGGTAGGCATCGTAGCCTTGCGGCAAAAAGAACTTCTACACCGGCTTTTCCGACTATGTCGCGGTGGTGGTGGTAGTAGTAGTAGGGGTGGAAGTAGTCGTAGGAGGAGGAGGAGGAGCGGGAGGAGGGGGAGGAGGAAGACGACGACAAGGAGGCGCGGCAGGGGTAGAAGCAGCGGCAGGTGGTTCTGTTTTTGGTGTTGTCACTGTTACTGCTGTAGTAGCGACCGCAAAAACGGCGAACCCATGCAGAAAAATCGAAGTAATGAGAACGGCTTTCTGTCGAGGTTAATGATTCAACGATGACTCTGCCTAAAGAGCCACAGCATATCTTTGAACGTCACGGTTGCCGTTGTTCTTGGCATGCTGCAAGCTAGCAGGAAGCAGGCTAGCAGGAAGCAGGTTTAAAAAATGCAACAGTGGTCAATTTAATCGCAATTTACAGAGTCACTACCCAGCAATTCGGCAGAAAAATAGCAGTCGTAGTAAGTGCCGTAGGAGTAGTACCAGTAGTCAAAGTAGTCACAGCAGAGCAGAAAGAACATTCAGAGTAGCAGAATGAAGAGCACTAGGAGTGTTAAGAATGGCGCCAGGTGTAAGGCTTTTTGAGCATGTAGTAAAGCTAGAATGTGTAGCAACAGTAACTGGCTCTCTGTTTCGAATCCCATTGCTGCTCTGCAGTCCTTCACGAAGCCCTGCAGTGGCAGGGAGCATGGGGGTAGGAGGGCAAAGTAATGATAAGACTGACTGTCTCTGCCCGCAAATTTTTGCCCGTAAAATTTTGGTACGAAGAACCAGGACGATGATATCTTGAGCTGTAGCCTTAGCATCATGTCGACATCGCACAGTCCGCGTGACTCACAAGACTCCCTCCAAACTGCAGTGGAGCTGTCAGAGCAGCTGTTAGAAATGGAGCTGTCACGGAGCTGCAACGGACATTGCGACACGGCGTGGACCTGTAAGGGAAAGCTGCAACATAGCCGCGACGGAGACATAATGGAGCTGTCTAGGAGCTTTCACACAGTAGCAACGGAGCTGGATGTGTAACGATGGTGCAGCGAAGCCATAACGGAGCTTTAGCGCAGCTGTAACGCCTCCCCGGAAAAAGAGTGCTCTGAGACGGCTTAGGTTCGCCAAAACTGGACCGTGCCTCTTCTTCGAAAGACGGATGGGGCATTCTCGCTTCCTGCAGCAATACAACTTGGGAGAAAGCATATGCCAAAGCCGGCACAGCAACCTGCACGTAGCACCGGCTGCATGAAGCGTCCTTGCATACTATCCCTAAGCATGATGAGGTCCTGAGACCACCACAGAGCGGAAGCCAGCTTTGCATGCTCAAGTCCTTGACGGCCTTCGCAGAGGCTGCCTGTTGAAGCTCCACGAGCAGATACTTGGCCTTCACAGTGCAGCCATCAACAGCAATGGCTGTGTTTCATTACGTCAACTACTGAGGCTTTTGAGACAATGAAGGCAAAGCCTCACAACACTTGCCTTTACGGGCAGATCACTATGAGGGACCAAATAAGATCTTGGCAGTAACCTGCTGCGTTGTGTGTACAGTGCACAAACCACTGTGACCTTAAAGAATGAACGCCTAGGCCGAGAGGCTTCGACGCCTGCTGCATTCGGTCCCTCATTATTCAGCACGACTTTGTCTAAATAGCACTTATACAGATCCTTCTCCGCTTCCTGAGTTTGCAGGTTTCAAGCATACAAACCCGAAGATCCACTCTCTAAGCTCCGCATTGACTTAGGGTTAAGGGCTTATAGTGCTTAGGGTTTAAGATGCAAGCTTGCTGGTGCTTTCGGGGCTCGGGGTTTAGGGTTCAGAGTTTAGATTCATGCAGGCCAATAATGTGTTTAAGACAATCGGGACTCGTCGTGATTCCGTCATCTAGAACAGCCATCACATGGCTTGTGGCAGTTGAGTTCGCAGCGTCTTGATCAACCAAACCCTTAAAGTCCGTGAAATGAATTGTTATTAGCAGCACTCTGGCCATGATAACAGGATTCCCTTCAGTTCCAGCACTGATAACGTCACACTTCCTAAGTCTTGTTTCAAAACCCTGGAGTATCCTGTACTCCTGAAACCGGTACCTAGACCATGGCAAACTTACGGCAAGGATCCAACAGTGTGGGGTTTAGGGTTTAGGGGTTTGGGGTTGTAAGTTGGCTTTCGACATGCCCCTTCGCTCCTTGAGCTCTGTCTGCGGCTGCGTCATCTTCATGCGCTGGAGCTCTCCTCTCTGCTGCGTGGACCACCAGAAGCTGGGTTCTTGTTATAAAAGGATTTAGTTTAAGTTACCATAATAAGGAAACCATATTTTTTAGTGTAGATCCCTATTGTGGTAAACTTAAACTCCTTAACAAGAACCCAGCAAGGACCACTCCCGATGATGCAGCTGTTGAATCTTAGACAAGCAACAGCAGACTGCCAAAAGAGATAGTGAAAGCACGAGCATCGTGTGGCATGCACTGTTCAGCTCGTGTGATCGCAGCAAGTATTTCGTGCTGCCGAAACGAACTCTTGCTCAATGGGCCCAAGGAGGCTCATCTGAAAAGAAACAACACTATCCTGAGATTCCTGGGCCCTGCTGCACACTTAAGCAGAGCTGCAAGAGGGTCGCGGCACCGGTGACAGCTGCCTCTCGGGCACAGGCAGTGACGCGCCTCACACACGGGTAAGTGGGCATGTCTCCATGATGGTTTGTGAAAACTAAAGTCATCCTTAGGTAGTCTAACACGCTTCCGAGCCCCCCGGCAGTGATCCTTCCGCCTGGCACGTGATTGGCTGGCCCCTGTCATGTCAAGGCAAGACAGGAGGCATCAACAAGCATCATCCCTCTCTGTGTACATGGGGTCACGGATAAGATCGAGAACCACTTGCAAGCTCCCATGCCAGTGTTGCACAGTCGCAGGAACTGCAGCGCACGAGGTCACCTGAAGGTCTTTGCAAATCCATTGACTTGAGAGGGCATGTAGAGTGTAGAGGCACAGGTCAGCAATGCGAGTAATCACGCATACCTGGCTAGATTGTCAGGAATAAGAACACGTAGGATATGTGATTGAAGCACATGCTGCGAGGACCTAGCGGCCCGAGTCATTGTCGCATGATGCACATATAGCCCGCAAGAAACGAATGTTCATCAAGGAGGGCTCGCTTTGCTCTCCTGTAGCGCATGGGTCATGCCTTCTGCAGGGGATTCCACCTGGCCTCTGGCGAACTTCTGAGAGGACAGTTTCCTTGCAGGCTCTCTGTCTTCCTGCGTCTCACGAGGACGGGGTAGCACCGCCTCCCGGCGCACCTGCCTGTTGCTGGATTCGATTGGCAACCACACCACAGGTCGTTCTAGGATTTGTGATCAGGATATCTCTCTTTCTGCTTGCTCTCTCGGAGGGGCCCACCCAGAGGGCTTCGGGATGTAGGTGTTGGCTTTTTGCTCAAAAACTCAAAGACTCGGCTGGGGTCTCTGCCTTTCGATACTCCTGCACGCAGAGGAGGAGGAAGCGGTCCCAATCTATTGGGTCTTCGCCACCACCTCCGAGTTGGCGACAGTGCCGCAATCCACCACCGATTTTCGGGTGCAGGATTCTACGATCATTCTTAAGTTTATGAGGTCTTGTAAGACATGATGCAAGCATGAACATCCAAAGCGCTGACAAGCGCGGGGAAAGCCCAGATCCAGAAACCCAACAAGATGTGGGAAGCCACAAAATAATTCTTCCTGGCCGAAGCCTGAATCCCCAAAATTTGCTAAGATTTGCGGAAGATGCGCACCCCCGCGAAGCTTTTGTCGCGTTTCGGAGTTTAGGATATAGGCTCAATGACGGTTTAGGGCCAGGGCATTGGATTTTGGATAACCTTACGCCCCCCACCAAGGCCGGCCTGACTGATGCTTCAGTCTGGCAAAGATGCTGGCCTCCAATCCGGGCGGAAATGAAGTGCTGGACGATGTGATTGCTGCCAGTGAAGAAATCCAGGAATCGAGGGCCGCCCCTTTTTAAAGCTTGGCACAGTGCCCCGTGCTCGAAACATCAGCAAATGGCCTTGAGGGAGTCGGGTGCCTCCTTACCGATTCCCTCGCGCACGGCCGCCAGAGCCTGCCCATGCAAAGCTGAGGTTGCGGTTTTGGATCTTGCGCTTTATTGCGCTTTTGATTGCAGCACAATCTGCCTGCACCCGACAGCATTCTGTTCCTTTGCCGGTGGCATGTCGCACACAGCCAAAACCGACAGCTTGTGCCAGCATAGTCCTGGACCTGGAGCAGCCACCTGGATTGAAGATGACCTACACCCCCGTTTCCGCCTCCGCCAGTATGCTACAAAGTCACCTGACCGCCTCTGCCACCAGAAAACATGCAGTTGACAGAAAGCTCGGAGCTCGTTGCAACGCACCGCTTGAGACTCCCAAGACCGGCAGGAGATCATGGCGTCACAAACTTGGAACACCAAAGTCCAAGCCCCAAACCCTCCACACCCCCTAAACCTCAACCCGGAAACCCCAAACCCTACGTCAGCCTTGCACCTCTGCGTCACTGCGGGCCTTCTTCAGCGTCAGCTGCGGTCGCGCTCCAGCTGGCACGGACGTCTTTGACACCTGCACAGCACCCCTAGACCATCCGTCTGGTCGTAAGGGAAGGTATGCAGCCTGCATTAACTAACACGAACTATGTATGTATGCATATATATATGTATACACATACATACATGCATACATACATACATATGTATATATATATATATATGTCCATGCTACCCCCGGCCCCCCCACCCGCCCATTGAGCCACAACAGCATCAATATTTAGTTTTTGTCGCTTTGCCACACCTGTTTTGAACATGTGGCTGCCGTCAAGTCGGTTACCTGCAAGCTTGCGGAAATTCGGCATGAAGCAACGTCGTCAACCCCCAGTTCCTTTGGGGTTTAGGGTTTAGGGTGTTCTGAGCGCCCCAGCCTTGACAAACCGCATAGTGACTACGTGATGCGCCCCCATGAAAGGCGTGCCATCAATAACCCTCAACCCTGACGAGAAACCGAAAGCGAGGTTTAAAGGTCCCTTATAATATGAGTTATTCGTATAGTTACCCTACTTACAATCCAACTTTTGTCTACCCATGAACCTCCAAGTAAGGGGTTAGGGTTTAGTTCTGGGTTTTGGTCTACATGCGGGTTGAAAGGCCTCGAGGGCTTGGGCTTGCCCTTTGGTTTGTCTTCGGGCTTTGGGTTTCTGGGGCTGTCGGGCTAGGGCTTTGGGTGGTATCTTGGGGCACTTGCATCCGAAACCTGAAAGCCAAATGCCAAGTCTTCGGGTGTTGGGGTGCCAGTGTGCAGCATAAGGCGGAAGGTTGAGCACAGAACCAACCCAAAACAACTACAAACCATACAAGGCCCTAAACCCCAAAAGCTAAACCACTGCGGCCAGAAGTCCCTACACATCCCAGACCAGAACCAGCAGACCTCGGCCACCCTGCGGCCTGGCGCGCTGCGCAGCGCATCTTCAGATAGAACAGGGCATCCGCGGTGTCGTAACACTCCTGGACCCCGCTGCTTCAGGGCTTCGTGACTTAGCTTAGGCCCGTAGAGTTTAGGGCTCGGGACACAGAGGCCGAGGTTTTAGGCGAGTGAGTCAGTCGCGGACTGCCTTCTTCACAAGAACGGAAGGAACGTTGGGCTGAAAATGGCGGTTGATCACTGGGTTCCATCCCATGCAACAGTCCTTTATGAACCCTAAACCCTACTAATCCCAAGCCCTAAACCCTAAACCTGAACTCCAGTTCGCAGCTAGCCCTGAGCCCATCTCCTCCAGGAAGCGCGCAAAGGTCTCGATGCCCTCATGGTCTGCCCGGTACAGTTCGACCTTACCGTCAGCGCGAATAGCTCAAGGAAACTCGTGAACTCACCTCACCACCACGCATTAAAACCCTAAACTCCCCAAACCCTCACACATGTGTCATGGGTGCCAGCTCATTTTCCTCAATTTCGCTATATCCCATGTTCCCACCGCATCCTGCCAAGGCCCCAGCACTCTTTGCTACATTCCAGCACACTTGCCCCACCATGCTCGGCAGTCCATAACGATGGCCTGCCACAGTCACCACGGACCTGGCACAATCAAGGCTGAAGTGTGTGTTTCACCGTCTGCGTCCTTGTATACTGCTGCACGGTAGCAACCCGTATTCTGTAACACTAGATTCTGTGTTTTGCTTTATGTACTTCGGATAAGGATGGCTTCGCCGGAGTTCACAACACATGCACGTCTTCTCCACACGCACTCTGCAACAGCAAGGTGAGTGGCACACTGAGGGAAGCAAGTCAAGTCGCTCGATAGCCTTGCACTTGCACGGTGAAGTTGATGGGGTGGACGTTGGCAGATGCGGAACGTGAGCCAAACTCTAAGTCCTCAACCCTTAAATGTCTCAATCCTGAGAGGTCAGAAGGCCTTGGGCTCCACTTTGCGCCGGTAAGGCTCCGGCTTCTTCTTTCTCTGCACTCCCATAGCCTGCGCTTTGCTTGACTTAGCGCACTTCGATCAGGGTCTACATCGCTGCAAGAGCGTCGGCATTCCAGGGTTTAGGGTTTCGGGTTTAGGGAAGATCGTGACTGCTCGGAAAGTCTGCAACAGTCCTGGTTGTACTGCGCAGTGTACACCTCCTCGATGAAGCTTAGCAGCTCTGCCTCCCGCAAGCAACGAACGAAAATGAGTAGTTTAGGGCTTTTTTAATAGTTAGGGTTCAGGGATGGTCAATGCAACAAATCATGAATGGAAAACTGACGCACATGTCCGCCTTCAACGCACACGTGGTGCAATCAGCCTACATTGTTACATGGAGTAGTGCAACCCTTGCACGTAATGCACCCCAGTATCAAAGCAAGGGTCCCAAATGTCCCGGAAGTATCAGCAAACCTCCACAAGTAGTGGCACTTGAGCCCCAATTCTCGGCTGAGGGTTGTGAGGGAATCGTAAGCAGAAGGACCCGCTGGCTGTCTAAGATGTTGAGCCCCAAGCCTCCGAAACCTTTTACCCTAAACCCTAAACCCTAAACCCCAAGCCTCCGAAACCTTTTACCCGAAACCCCAAACCGTCCTTCATGGTCTTGGGATGATAGGCCCGCCGGGCCGGCAAAAGGCTAGTGAAGGTGCCGTACCTTAAAGCTACGGACGCAGGGCTTCTAAGGCATTAGGTCTTCAGGGGTTATTAGAGTTCAGGGCTTCAGGATCTAACTGATATTCTTGGGCTTAATTTAGGGCCTTGAAGGCTTTGTTACCGGTAATTTTGGGCTTCAGGGCCTCAAAGGCTTTGGTAATTTTTTGGCTCAGCACTTCTTTGAGCCCCAGCCTTCCGGGACAGTCGAAGTGCAGGGAGCCGAATGGGGCGGGAGATAGGGCTTAGGGTTTAGGGTTTAGGGTTGAGGGTTTAGGGTTTAGCACATGTAGAAAACATCACCAGGAAGATTGGAGCTGCTCATTGCCGCTTGTGCCCAAGGTTTTGGATGGATTCAGGAAGTACCACACGACAAAAAACAACAATGGCCACCGGACCACATGGTACCGCAGAGTCTTCGACCTCTGATAGCAACACCGCTTCCTCAACAGAGACCACGCTACATATAGTTATATAGCTAAACAGTTACAACAGCTTTTGAGCAGTATTAAGCCTTCAACACAAAGTCCTGCAGACAACTCATCTTAGACATCGAGAGATTGACAAAAAGATCCCACGAGTTGAGAGCTGGATAAGTGGGCGAGGGTCACAATGCAAGACATTCAGCGGTGGGCTCGGGCTCTTCATTCCCTTATGAAGGGCCTCCTGCAATGCACCCCGACACCAGACCCACACGGTTTGGGAGAGCTTCTGCCCGTAACGAGCCGGCAGATGAGCTCCTGCCCGAGTGGAACTTGCGACGAGGGCGGAACTCCACATCTTCTCGAGATGAGCCACGCCTCCCCTCAAGCCCTCAACCACGAAACAAAACTTCGAAACTCCAGCTCACGACCTTCCAAACTTTTAAGCGCTCTTTCTGAACAGCACAAACCTTCTTGCCAAGCGACGTGTTTGCCCACGCTTTGCGAGAGACCGCCACGGTGCGGCACAGCCACACTTCTCACTGGTCCAGAATTTCGGTTTGGCTTCGAAGCCTTGAGAATAACAAATTCAAGGCAAAAGAGATGCTCCCGAATCAAAACGTCCAAGCATGAACCAAGCATGTGCAGGCAATCGAATTGGTTGTTTGGTCTCACACACTGATATCTGATAAAATGCACAGACCACTGTGGCAGGCACTCCTAAGCTACATGATGGCCCGCAACCGTCTCTGCATCTCCTATCCTTTGAGAAACAACCATCGACACAGCAGCTGCATCAGCAAATGTTCGCAACCGGCAGTGAACCTCTCGCGTTTCCGCACGTGCTGACAAGATTTTCAAAAGGTTTCAGAGCTCCAACAGGCTTTTTAATAAGAACTCTCAGAGCCAAAGAAGTCTAAAGGGGTTCGAAGCGAGCTCTTGAAGTGTTCTTACATGGTTTCCAGAGGGTTCTAAGGTGGAGGGAGTCTCCGTGCTCCGGAACTTGGGAAGCAGTTGGGCCTTTCGTCCGGGTGGTCTCAGCGGATCTCCTCCTGTCCGCCATGTCATGTCTGCATGTACGGTTGCCACACGAAACTCGCTATGTGCAGCTGTAGGAACCATAGGAGCAGCAATGCGTGGTGCATACAAACACATAAAATACATACACATAACCGCACAAACACAACAACTGCTTGCACAGGCCCTCGAACATACCTGAAAATTTGACAAAGAGCTACACAACTCGGACAAGCTCCACTGTCATGCTGACACAAGCTACGTCAGGGGATTCCATTGCGTTACGAGCCAGCTGCGCTAAACAGATCTTCCTGTGGCTCTGTGGTCCCACAGTTTGGACAGCCACTGGCGCCATCCAAATCTTTGAACAAAAAAGAACACAGAGCATCTGTTCCAGGTTGATAGCTGGTCCACCTGCCAATTGCCTGGTTGCGATTCGGCACTTCCAAAGTGATTCTGAACGAAATTTGCTGCTTAGTCCGCCGATCCAAATATCCTGCTTGCATATCTTGGCATCAAAAAATTGCACTTGCTCAAGTTGGAGCAATGTCTTGGAGCTCACCATGGTCTTTAAAGATCGTGGCTGTTCTGGCCTGGCTATTAGCAAACCGAAAGGAAACTCCCGAGCCCCAGAGTTCAGGACGGTGAAGACCGCTCTTCGGAGCTTGAGACGCAGATGCGTTTTTTTTTGACTCGCTATGCAAAAAGGTTGCTGTTAAAATCAAGCCAAGGTAAAACAATCAAAATCAAGCGCATTGTTAATGTCAAGGTTTGAAGGTTCACAACAAGACATGACTGCATGCACACAGCACAAGACATCACTGCAAGACCCTCGCAGACGCTCTCTTCATTTTCCAAAGGGGGGATCACAGTCGTGGCGATCTCCTCCCCCATTTCAGCAAGGCCACGGCTGGCCAGCACACGCCCATTATTCAATGGGACCAAGAATCTCGTTAAGCTTGCCGCCCGAGACCGGACAATAGCATGAGTCACGCTGTGCATCCAGGGACTTCGAGATACCTCCAAAGAAACCTCTGGAGGGTTCGTCGCTCGGATTCGAATCAGATGCCACCCGGGCGAACCACGTCCAAGTAGCATCCTGCAATTCACATTTTTCGTAAGCCAAGAGGATG